>CM077798.1:29014109-29044109 GCA_039737535.1 Lagodon rhomboides | reverse complement strand
ACAAGTTCAGACGCTTTAAACAGCTGCAGCCATGAATCAGTCAGACCTCGGGTCCAAACGGGCCTTTATTCTGTTCTGTCTTTTGTTCCCAACGAGGAGCGTCTGCAGTGTTCGAGAGTAATAAACTCTTCTGCCTGTAAAACAGCCCAGTCAGACGAGCAGCGACCCGGTGATCTGTACCGATCCGATAGTCTGATGATGTCAGAAAACACGTGTGAATCGTGACGCCACTAAAGGTTGTTGTGCCGTGAAAATGTTTCAGAGACGACAGAATGGAAACGAGAAGCTTCACTTGTTCTGCAGTAAATGACACAGTTGTAAAGACGCGACGAACAGGAAACGTCTCCGAGCGCTTCGCTTCCAGAGCTCCACCTTTTGTGTTCGCTTCCATTTGAAAATCTTCTCAGCAAAGCTCTGGTGACGTCATCGCGCTGATGATGATGGATGATGTCATCACCACATCCTCCTCCTGTGATGTCAGAAACAAACGGACCAGAACTTATTTTGTTTCATGGAACTGAAGCGTGTTTCTTTTCGTCCTCAGTGGATCGCCAACCCGCTCAACGACATGTACGCTGATGTCGTCACTACGGTGGTCCTGGAGGTCCAATCCAACCCCAACGCCCAAAAATGTGAGTGAACAGAATGTGAGACTGAACCGATGAGCAGGAACAGGTTCTGACCCGCCTCTGTCTGTCTGTTTCAGTTCTGGAGGGCAAGAAAGACACGTTGGACTCGGAGCTGTTTGTCGAGAGGCTGGAGCTCATGCTGCAGTAAGTCCCAGCACACACCTGGAGGGCGTTTGATTTACTCAGCCTGCAGCGCCGGCCGGGTGGAGTCTGAGTGAAAACAGCAGAACTAAAAGAACTTTTACTGGTTCAGATCCCGAAAGATTTTATTTCTTCTTCATTCATTTATTTAAATTATAAATCTGAAATCGATCAGCTGAGCTGTCGTCAGGACGAGTGACCCGCTGATGTCAGTGATGTCATCAGAGCATAGAACCAATAACGTATTGATCCTCACTAATCAATACTGTCACAGTGGAGAAGCTGAACCTGAAGGGTCCATACATGTTTCTCTGTTCAACAACTTTTAGAATCATTAACAACATTTTGTTAAATTATATCCATGTGGGAAATAAATGGAAGCTGAAGAAGGAAGTATCTGTAGACATTTCAAAATAAGAGCTCACCAGCGTGCTCACTGTGTGAGGAGACGTGGAGCAGCTGAGTTCTGGTTCTGGACGGAAACAGCCGGACCGTTAACGATGTGTGTCGTGTGTTTGTTTCGCAGCGACATGTTCGGAGACGACTGCGTTCACTTCAAAGACGATAAAACTTTGAGCGTGACGGTGGACGGAGTCACCGCCGCCCGTCGACCCGGAAACCAGGGTGAGTCCAACACCGAGCAGAGTGAGACCTCCTGTCTGCGTCTCCTACACAGACGGGAGGTCTCACTCTGAACATCAACTGCACCAGAAGTGATGTTACAAATAATTAAAGGCGTTCATTAATAAACTGGATATAAATACATTCCATTTAATGGATTTATCTGTTTGTTCATTAATTCCTGTTTTATATACGTTTTCTTTATTTCTGCTTCATTGTGGAGACAAATGTGTGTAAAACAATATAAATACATTTCAGATTTTAATTTAATAAATTAAATGAGGGAAAAAAATGTTCCAAGAAGCAAATAAAAACAGAAGCATCAGTTTTTATTTTTAGATTATTCTTCATGACTCAGCAGTTTTCTGTCAGTCTGCTGGACGTTAGTTTGTGTTTGTCCAACACGGCGGTCCGTCCCTCTGTACGGTCGGACTTCCTGTCTGTTGGTTCCTGCTGAAGATAAAAACATTTACAGCCGCTCGCTGTGGCTTTTGATGAATCCACGTCTGGACTCCAGTGAAGCTCCTCGATGTGTTTAATGCAGTTAAAGATATGAAACTCGTTGACGACAGAACAAATGTTTTATACGTCTGATGTTTGACGAGGCGGCTCAGAGCGACTCTGACCTCTGACCTCTGTCGTCCTGCAGGCGGTGACGTGTGCAGAGGACGAGACTCTGAGGGAGATGGTGGAGGTCGCCGTCCACCGGCTCTACGACGCCCTCAGCCCCACATGTGATGTCACCCACAAGGGGCGGAGTCACCAGTGATGTGGGCGCAGTTTGCCTTCCTTGACAAACTGTGTTTAAACCTGATTCCAAAGGAATCACTTCTTCTTCTTCACCTGAGTGTTTTGTACTGATCGATTAAACAAAATAAATGTTTGTCCAGAGTTTCTCAGATTTCTGTTTCCTCAAGCGAGAACTTGTTTCAGCTCTAAAACTGCAGTTTGAAGCATTAAAGTTGTACAAAGGCAACAGATTTATCATCACGATACCGAGACACGCCAGTGCTCTTAGCTAGATGCTAACATTAAGCTAAATGCTAACATTAAGCTAAATGCTAACATTAACCTCCTGTTCCACACTGACGACCCCAAACAACAAAACACAGAATTCTTCACCAGCAAACGTTTCTCAACATGTTCACATGAAAACAGTGGAACATTTTTATTATTTGTAAAATAAACATTGTTGTCGGAGCTTTAAAGGATCAATACTCAGTGAACAGACATCAACAATACTGACAGGAAGAGAAGGCACACAGTGATTCTGATTGTCTTTTCAAAATAAAGAAGATTTAACAACACAAACAAACATTAAAAACAAACTGGTACCGAACAGCCTCAGTTTCCTCCCAGTGAACCAGCTGATCTCAACACGGCTGTAAAAACCTCCGTTTTCTGACTGAGGTTTGGTTTAAACATTACGACCGTTGTAATTATCAAAACACAAAATAACACGACAGCACAGGTCACATGTCTGACAACCAATAAACTCTGATTTCACAACAAATAAACAACTTAATACAAATGTTGAGAAGAAACAGCTCAAATACTCAGCGGTGGAAAGTAACAGAGTACTTTTACTCTGATTGTGTAAAATGTTGCTTTTTTATGTTTTACTTGAAAAATATCTTGTTGATCAACAAATTGTTGCAGTTCTGAAAACATTAAGTTGACCCGACAGACTCGTACAAAAACATCTGAGTAAAAAAACGATTACTTTTTGCAGTTTGAGCAAGGCACTAACACTGTGAGGGTCGAGGGTTCAGCTCCCAGTGAGACACTGAGATACAGTGACGAGTCTTAAAACGGAAACAGACGACAAAACTCTGGATTCAAGTGGCTGAAATTTAAAAGTTTGTTTAAGTCTGGTTCATTATTATTATCACTTCTCAGGAAACTTGTAACTTGCTGAGTTTTTCAACCAAACTCCATTCAAATATTGAAGATTTTAAAAAGTGAATAACGATCTGTTGTCAGATTTTTCATATTAACTCAAAACATGAACAAACTTTATCAAACGATGGTTAAAAATAAGATCTGAAGTCTCGTCACTGATCAGACGACGCTGGTTCTGTTACTGACCCACTGAGTGTGACGAGGTCCGGTTCTAACAGCTGTGTGACTGTTTGTTTGTTACAAACACAAACAGGAAGTTGACAGCAGCACAAACAAACGAGTCCAGTCGAGAGTCGAGCGTCGAGTCAGTCTCATGAAAACATCTCAGTGCAGTTTGTTCTTCAGATTGATCGTTTTCAATCAATGAACCTGAAGAATCTTTGGTTTATACAACAGTTTTTAAACGTCTGGTTTCGTGGCGACAGACGGAAACACAAATCAGATCTTTGACAACCTGCTTCAAACGTGACGAAACATTTTCAGCTTTAAACTTCGGAAAAGTTTTTTTCTTCACTAAACTAACAAATGATGCAGGTTTGACATTAAAGTCGATCCAGAACGGATCAGAACCGCCAGAATCAAACACACATGAATATTCAATTTGAAGGTAAATAAATACAGAATAAAACAAATATTCCTTTTTCTCACATTCTTTAAATTAAAAATTTTGAAAAATATTTTTCTTGCATCTGGCAAATTAATTTATTCATTAAGTTTTTATTTCTGTCTGTTTTGATTTGGGCCGTTTCATAATAATCTGCTGTCTGTTTTCAGTTGAGAGTAAAAAGTACGGAGGCCCAAAGTGTCCAAAATACAATCAAAACTTCTTATTGATTGAAGTTTCATCTGTTTATTTAGAAAAATAATCTCAAATAGATTTTTAGTTTCTTTTTAGTTTCTGATTGTTTCTGATAGTTTCTGATTGTTTCTCATGTTAAACATGATCGAACCTGAGTTTTACTGCAGAAACAGCTGCCGTCTGTCGAACTGTAAAACCTCCACCTGCCTGTTACCTGCAGGTGTGGACAGGTGGGGACAGGTGGGGACAGGTGAGGACAGGTGGGGACAGGTGAGGACAGGTGAGGACAGGTGAGGACAGGTGTGGACAGGTGAGGACAGGTGAGGACAGGTGGGGACAGGTGTGGACAGGTGAGGACAGGTGAGGACAGGTGGGGACAGGTGAGGACAGGTGAGGACAGGTGGGGACAGGTGGGGACAGGTGTGGACAGGTGAGGACAGGTGAGTCCTCTCAGCACTGCGTCTCCTTGCTGTCGATCTGATGTTGTCTCTGCAGTCTGAACATTATCGCCTTCTCGCTGCGACTCGTCAAGCTTTTCTCCGTCAGGTCCTCGAAGGAGCGCTGACCCGACCCGGCAGGGCGCCCGAACGCCTCCTGCAGCGCCTCCTCGTCCAGGTGGGAGTCGAAGCTGGGGTCCTCCTGGATGGTGGCCATGCGGGGGCTGTCCAGAGGGGGGTGAGCGGGGCCGGGGACCGGGACCGGGACCGGGACCGGGAGCCGGGTCGGAGATGGAGACCGGAGGGGTGCTGGTCTGCTGGGGTCCAGACGGGTGGAGGCGCAGCCCGGCGGGATTGGTGCTGGTCGGGAAGGTCGGAGGTTTGAAGATCCGAACGGACGCAGACTCCAGGCTGCTCAGGAGCTCGGCATTCTGGGAAATTAACAGAGCGCTGTTTTATTCAGGCTTCACTTCATGTTTGTTATCAGATCAGACGATCTGGTCACTGATCCGGCTTCAGACTAACGGACCTGTGAGCTCGTACACAGAACATAAACAGTGAACTCACACTGGGGAAGAACAGAGACTTGGTGTTCTGTTCATACTGCTGGTCCAGCTTCTTGTCCTGGAGACACAGAGAGACCAAGAGTCAGAACACTGGAGGACACGAAGACCGAAGAACACTGGTTACTGTCATTATCATTATTATTATTATTATTGTTATTATTATTGTTATTGTTGTTGTCGTCGTCACTGACTCATCTGTTCAGAGTTTACACACCAGACTCCATTCAAAATTCTGAGGATTTAAAGTCTCTTCAGCAGAACCTTTAAATACTGTCGAGTATTCTGCTGAAGGAAAGTTCTGACCCACCACACAGTGGACCAGGATGCTGAAGGGGACCCAGAACAGCAGAGAGAACGCCACCACTGAGCCCACGATGTTATCCGCCAGGAACTTCCCGAACGTGTTGATGTCCAGTTTGTCGATGAAGTCCCACAGACGCTCGATGACGTCCTGCACCTGCTTCATGCACTTCCCCTGCAGAGACACCACACGGGTCACGCTCACGTTCAGAAGCAGCAGAAACAGACGAGCTGACGAGACTCACCGCTCCGTCACAGAAGCCGACGGTGCAGGGCTTCCCTTTACGCAGGAACAGGAAGCCGCCCGCTCGGTCCTGGTAGGGGGCGCAGACGCCGCTGCTGTTCCGACAGCAGACCTTACAGGACGAGTTGGTTTCTGACGAGAGGACGGAGACAAACAGAGCTGAAGAGCCGGCAGGACGCTTTCTGTTTCTGATCAAGACTCAACATGCAACAACATGAAAATGTGTTCCTCAGATAAAACACACCACAGGAACAGTTCGCTCATCATCTGCTCCTGATGGTGTCAGCCGGTGAAGTGTCCACAGAACACAGAACACAGAACCCAGAACACAGAACACAGAACACAGAACACAGAACCCAGAACACAACCGGTTCTGTGTTCTGTGTTCTGTGGACACTTCACCGGCTGATGTCCTCATCAGGAGGAGAGGAGGACTGAGGTTACTGTTTTGGGGTGAACTGCTCCTTTACTGATCTGACTGAATGAACAGGTTCCTGTGACCCGCGGGTTCAGGGACTGCTGGTACCGTTGCAGGCGCAGGGCTGCAGCTTCAGCTGGGCCTGGCAGAAGGGAACACACTCTCCGTTCAGACACTCGCCGCTGTCCAGACACGCCGTCTTGTCCCGGGCGTTCTCCGGAGGTGGACACTCGCTGCTGACTCCTGTGGACACAAACGCAGCAGAGCGTCAGTCCGAGTCTCTCTGCAACACGCTGCCCTCCCAGACCTCTGACCTCTGACCTCTGACCCCAGCTGACCTGTGCAGTACGAGTGGCCCTTGCAGGTGGCGTTGATGGGCTCCTGGCAGACTTCACCTGCAGACTCGAACCTGCAGCTCTTACAGCACGCACTGTTCCTGTCGCTGAAGCCAGAGACACGCTGGTGAGCAGATCCGATCAGAAACAACAAGACGACTCGTGTGTGAGAGAAAACTGAACATCATAACCACAGAAACTACCGGACCGACCGGAACCCAGCCTGGATCCAGAGACAGACACGGACCCAGAACATTTACTGACTTTCTTTTACATTGTGAGACGTTTTTCCACATTTTCATTCACTTCTCAGGAAATGATTTTTGGATCGTGATGAATCAGGTGAGTGAGTACTGAGAGGACTGTTGGGTCGGGCGGAGGTGTGCACTCTACTGAGTGCCATTCTAGTCTGATGTACTGATCAGATCAAACCGACCCGAGTTCTAACGCTTGTGATCCTGGTGACAGGAGACGATGAATAAATATGATGACGGGATGTTAAAGACTTTTAAACCTGGCGTCACGTCACAGGCCCGTCAGAACCTGCGTGACTCGGCTCTGACCTGCACTGAGCTCCGGCTCTCAGCCTGCACTCGGGGGTGCAGCAGCGGTCCGAGTTCAGGTGCAGCAGCCCCGGGTCGCACTCCTCGCCCTGCTCCACCCGAGAGTTCCCGCACACGTTAATGTTCCTCTGCTTGAAGCAGGACGGCGCCTTGGACCGGAGGCGCTTGACGATGGAGCGTTTGCTGCAGTTAGAGAAGAGCTGGACACACAGGAGACGCTTCGTTAGCACTCAGCGGTCCTGTGACCTGTGAAAAGCTCAGAGCGTCGGAGGCGAGGCGGCACCTTGTTGTTGACGTGGTCTCCGCTCACAGCGATGGGGTACATGACGTATTTCCCTCCCTGGTCCTCCCGCGGGGCGCAGTACGGGATGTTGTCGGGGTCGTGTTCCGCTCCGAAGTTATGACCCAGCTCGTGAGTCGTCACCAGGTCGGCTTCCTGCGGAGACGACACCGAACTGATCACTGACGGCAGAACAACCTCGCTCAGTAAACCGCACGAACGGTCTGAGAAACCAACCCACCTTCGTCAGGATGGTTTTCCCATAGTTCTTGGTGCTGGTCAGGCCCGTGTTCAGGTAGATCTCTCTTTCTTCGTTGGAAGATGACGGACAGGCTGGAGACGGAAACACAGGAGTTACGTTCTGTGTAATGTCCAGCTGTTTCTGAGGCCGTGCTGAGTCAGCGGGACGTTACCTTTGGAGCAGAGACCTCCGGGGATGTCGGGTTTGGACGGGGCGACGTAGGCCAGACCCAGAGTGCCTTCATCAAAGTCCTGATAGGTGAAGAGGTGAGCGAGGCAGACGTTGGAGGCGTTCTTCGCGATGTCGATACTGAACTGCTGCAGGGAGACAAAACAACGCAGATCTGAGAACTGACGTCCTCTGAGACACACTGGACCAGGAACACAGCAGCACCAGACTCCACTAACAGATGTAGAGATTTTAAGAGTTGTTGAGTTAAAACAAACTTTATAAACTTTATAAACTCGGTCTCTGACAGATTCTTCATTAATTGTTCCTTCTTGTAGATTCAGCAGCTGTTCTACGTCAACTTGTTTCTGTCTGTGTGGAGAAACGTTACCTCCAGCAGCTTCTTGACGTCCCACACGTCTCGGTCCTCCACTGGACTTACTCTCATGTTGAAGTGACGTTTTCCCGGAGCGACGGCGGTCGGACTTTTCTCTATGATGATCTGACAGGAGACACACGGAGCTACGTCAGCGTCTCAGTGCTGTAACAGAAACGTTTAGCGTCCTCTGGTGTCGGGCTTCCTGTCCCCTCCGTCTGCTCACCTGTTGGATCTGAACGCCGTAACCCACAAACTCATCGTCCCACGACGTGTTTCTGTAGATGTCGTCGACGCGATCGATGAGTTCGATCTGAAAACACAGTCAGGGTGGTGAAGGTGGAGGTGGTGGAGGTGGTGGAGGTGAGGTGAGAGTGTGTGGACTGTGTGCTGACCAGGTAGTTGAGGGTGGTGCTCTCCTCCTCCCGGCCCATGTGTTTGAAGAAGCGGTGGTCGGCCACCAGCAGCAGAGGACAGGTGTTCTTCAGGTGATCGTGGACCTGACGCTTCCCTCTGGACAGCAGCTCTGATCCACAGACACCACACAGGAAGTTCTTACAGGCACAACACCAACACTTCCTGCTGCTGCTTCACAATAAAAGTCTTCACAACAGTAAAGGACGTATTTAAAGACCTTTGTTTCACATTTAAAGCTTCTTAATACAAAAGTTGTTTTTCAGATTAAAAGCGCTGATAGAAACGGACCTTCCTCCTCCTGCTCCTCCATCACGGACCCTCTGACGCCCTCAGGGAGCAGCTGGCCGGGGTCGGAGGTCAGGTAGCCGCAGACTGACGGCTGGTGCAGTCGACTGAGGTTCCTGATGTCCTCAGAGCGGTAGATCAGCAGGCGGCCATCAGATGGCGCCGACGTGAATCTCCACAGAGGCTGAGAGAAGAACACAGCAGACACAAAGATAGAAAGCAGCTCTGAGCTGATCATGGTCCCGTCAGGACGAACCGTCAGAACTCTGTGACCCTGTGACGGTACATCATCGGGTCAACACACCAGAACTGATGACATCACATCAGCCTCAGCTGGACTCTGGCCACTGATGATTAGCTACTGTTAGCATGCTAGCACATTACAGTGCACAGTTACTATGGTAACCACTGTGCCTGTTAGCATGTTAGCATGTTAGCATGCTGATGTTTCGGGTCGCAACTAACAATTTCGGTCATCATCACACTTTTGGTTCTGAGATGTTTTTACATTCTTCATTAAAAACAAGCGGAACGTCTCCAGGAGTCAGATCCTGCTGCCGCCTCCTGACAGCAGGGGGCGCTGCGAGGACGCCTCCTCACAGGTGCTCCTCTGACGGAGACGCTGCAGGTGGGAAGCTGCACTGATCAAACGTTTCCGTTGTGTTTTACCTCGATGTTGTACTCGGCCTCGTCGGTCAGGATGCGAGCGGAGAACTCGTGGTCGTCTATGTGGGCCTGGACTCGAGAGTTCTCCTCCCCTGGAGCAGAAAACAGAAGTCAGGTATTTGTGTGGTGGACGTCAGGCTGAAGGTGACGTCAGGCTGAAGGTGACGTCAGGCGGGTCGAGGCTGATCCGTGTTACCGATGACGTGTCCGGTGAAGTAGTTGTGTCTGTTGATGGCGTAGTTTCGCTCTCGTCCGTCCTCGTCCACGATCACGGCTCTGAAGTCCTCGGTGAACAGCTCGTTGTTGGTCCTCAGGTAGAGTCTGAAGTGCCTGCGAACACAAACACACTCTGTTGTCTCCTGGAGTCGGCCGAGTCAGCAGAGCCTGAAGAGTGAACTCTGACCTCTGCAGGGCGTCGAAGCTCAGCAGCTTCTCCACGTGAGTCTGAGTCTGGACGTCGCGGCGGCGGACGGAGTGCGTCTGCAGGCTGGAGAGAGGCAGCACGTCGAAGCGGTCCAGCATCGAGCGCAGAGACGCTGCGGAGGGAAACACGCTCGTTTGTTTGTTTCACACCACGTGACCTCATCAATAAAGTTCATTGTTACTATCTGAATGAAATAACATCTTTGATCTGTTTATTGATCTGTGAGCTGAACTAATAACTCAGATCAACTCTTTGATCCTCAGAGTCTCTGACTCAACAGCTGGACGTCCAGTTGACTTCCTGTCTCAGCTCATCACTTTGATTGATCTCACTAAACTGGACATATCGTCTCTAGTTCTGATGATTCTGACGTTCAGAACCATCTGGATCTAGAGTTGTTCCTGCAGCCTCGTCCTCACTCCTCAGCACCAGAACCATTTTAAAGATGTGACCCAGTGTCTCATAGTTTAAAGTTTTAGTCTCTTGTCTGTCGAGAGGACGCAGAACACGAGTGCGTGTTCTGATCCAGCAGATCAGTTCTAATGTTCTGTTACATGATTATAAAGATGTGACACAGAACTGTGACCTGATGACACATTTGGATTTATTATCTCATAATTTAACTTTTAGAGTCTGAATGGTTCTGATTCGGTTCTAAATATCCAACATGTTCTGACAGTGTTGTGTTTTGTCATTATGTGAGATGAGCAGTCGGTTCTGGCAGATGTGAGTCTCTATACATTGTGTCTGAGCCGCAGAAGTCCGGCTCGTCTCTTCAGCTCACATGGACCCGGACCCACATGGACCCGGACCCACATGGACCTGAGTTCGAACACTTACGGTACTGGTCCTCCTGTGCGGGCCTCATGGCGGCCTCAGTTAACCCGATGAGAGCAGCGAGCAGGCTGAGAGCTGCTCTCATGTTGGACTCCGGCGGACGGTTCGGATCAGCTGCTGGTTTCCGTCCAAAGTCTGGTCGCATCAGATTCGAGACTTCAGCGACAGTTCGGATGAAAAGTGGACTTTAAAAAGTCATTTCTGAGGAAGAGGAGCGGAGCTGGTCCACATGAAGACTTCGTTGTGTTTAAAATGAGTCCGCACCGCAAATAAACCAGGAAGACACGCACAGCTGCCGAGCCGACAGTCAAGACCGCAGCCAGCACAGGCGGGCCGGAAGCTGCGCTCAGGGTCAGGCCTTCACAATAAAAGCGTCCAGCAGAGGGGGATTAGCATTAGCGATGAGCTCAGCCGCCACACAGACACTTAAAGACAGAAGGGATGAGCTCATGTTCTGGTTCTGGTTCTGACCGCCGGCTCACTCTGTTCTTGGTTCATGATGGGTTCAGTTCTGAGATTTGCTCAGCGGATCTTCCTGGTCGTCAGTCAGTGCTGCAGGATAAAGCTTTATTTTGAAACTCCGCCGTCGTGTTGTGCTCTTATTGTGGTGAGCTCGACACTGAGGACTCAGCTCCTGAACTGAACCTGAGTTTGTTGTCTGACGTGATTTTAAGCGTCGCGTTGTTGGAGGAGCTGAAACTTCACAGGAAGCTTCACAGAAGGACGAGACGGAGAGACACTTCCGTCCTCCAGCTTATGTAAGAGACACAGAGAGACATCTGGCAGCGCTATTTATACCAGCTGATGTCATCATAATCCCCCTGCTGCAGGGCAGATATCAGTCTGATGAGACAGATATCAGTCTGATGAGGCAGATATCAGTCTGATGTCAGACTGATATCAGTCTGATGAGACAGATATCAGTCTGATGTCAGGCAGATATCAGTCTGATGAGGCAGATATCAGTCTGATGTCTGACTGATATCAGTCTGATGTCTGACTGATATCAGTCTGATGAGACAGATATCAGTCTGATGAGACAGATATCAGTCTGATGAGACAGATATCAGTCTGATGAGACAGATATCAGTCTGATGTCTGACTGATATCAGTCAGATGAGGCAGATATCAGTCTGATGAGGCAGATATCAGTCTGATGAGACAGATATCAGTCTGATGAGACAGATATCAGTCTGATGTCTGACTGATATCAGTCAGATGAGGCAGATATCAGTCTGATGAGACAGATATCAGTCTGATGAGACAGATATCAGTCTGATGTCTGACTGATATCAGTCTGATGTCTGACTGATATCAGTCTGATGTCTGACTGATATCAGTCAGATGAGACTGATATCAGTCTGATGAGGCAGATATCAGTCTGATGAGGCAGATATCAGTCTGATGCATAATCAGGACTTTTACTTTTGTGTACTTTAAGTATATATATGAAGGCAGCCTGTATACTTGTATCAGAGTATTTGTACACTCTGATGTGAGTACTTTTACTTCAGTAGAACATCTGAGGACTTCTGAGCAGCTGCTGTTTTTGACTTTCCTGTGTTCGGCTGCAGAGGTGACACACTTCCTGTCTTCACAGTCGCATGCAGAGGACAGGAAATGTGCTTGTTGCTGCTGCTTTCACACCTTTGTTTTATTTATTTATTTATTTATTTATTTATTTATTTATTTATGTATCTATGATAGATAGATAGATAGATAGATAGATAGATAGATAAGTAAAAAGTAAAGTTAAAATAAGTTTAAGTAAAAATACACTTTTAAATAAACATTTGTCAAATTGCAGTTTGTCAGATGAGAAACAGTCGCACAGCTGCAGCTCGCTGTAGTTCACCGTCTGGCCTGTGGGCGGCAGCAGAGGGCCGCGGGACGCTCATAACACCGGAAACCGTAGAAGAAGTGAAACCCAAACAAACCCTGTACATGTGGACTTCAGCTCGAACTTAAAAGAACCACAGAAAAGTGTTTGTGTCGTTTTCCTTGTTGTTCATCAGTGAAAATGGACGATGAACACACCGTAAGTTCGGCGGCAGATTCCCGCCACTTTAAGAAACAAGTTAGCTAACGTTACTGCGTGAAGCTAACGGAGCGGCCGCGAGTGTTAGCTAGCCGGTCCACACCAAACTCCACCTAATAATTTGTCAAATTTTGTTTATTATATTAACTGGATTTAACACGATTTGAGATATTTTCCTGAATCTATACGAACCAGTGTAACAACCAGCACTTTCTTTACATGAAGGTGAAACATGTTCTGATCCTTCATCATTGCGGACTTCGAAGTAAATGTGCTTATCTGGACTCGTATTAAACGTTGAAAGTCTATTTAAAAGGCTTTAACTTGACTGAGAGTTATCCGTTTATATGCCGATTTTTTTATTTTGTCACGAAAAGCTGTTCTAGACGGTTTTTAGACTTGTACGCAACCAATCAAGCAAATAAAGAGTAAATTGAGTAGTTATCAATGAGACCCTGGTGACATGTGTTAGCATTCAGAGCTGGGAATACTCATCATTGTCGTTTATAATTCAGGATATGACGAAAGAGCTGATTTTGTTTGTGTTAAAGTGCAGTTATGGATGTTTTATCATAATAATAATAATAATAATAATAGTTTTAATTCTCTCTTCCTGATATGAAATAAGTTTGAAAAGTTTCAGTTCTCTGCAGCTCTGCTGTAGTTTAACAGGAAATACGTCACGTTTTTATCTTAATCACTCAAATTAAATGTTTTGTGTCAGATGAGCAGAATATTGAACCAAACTAGTTGTGAGTCTCATTCCTGTTAATGTAGATTATCTGTGTGTGTGTGTGTGTGTGTGTGTGTGTGTGTGTGTGTGTGTGTGTGTGTGTGTGTGTGCAGGCCGGCTACACGCAGCCCTGTGCTCAGTGTGCAGCGGTGGACTGGGGAGTTTCAGACGAGGGTCGTTTCTACTGCAGGTCCTGCCACAACGTCATCGAGGTAAACACCACCAGCACCAGCTGAGCTGATGTGTGTGTGTGTGTGTGTGTGTGTGTGTGTGTGTGTGTGTGTGTGTGTGTGTGTGGTCACAGCAGTGCTCCACACACGTGTTTATACACACATGAAACTCTCTCCAGTTTGTGTCTGACAGTGTTTTTGTAGATTAAAAGTATAATCACCGCATGTGTAAGTGGCTCCTCCTCCTCCGTCCAGCAACACGTCTGCTGCTGCTCTGTAAAGTCTCACTGCGTCCACGTCACACTTGTTTCGGCTGAATACTGGACCCGGATTGGCTCCAAACAATTTGTGATGTCACAAATCATGCCTCTTAAAATCAGATTTTTAATGAGCCCAGAGGACACAGTGTGGACCGGAGGAGGACCGGAGGAGGACGGGAGGAACGTTAACGTGTGTGCTTGCTTATCTGAGATATTGAATTTACAAATGTTATGAAATATGTAAATATTAGAAATTGTTATTTTAGCCAAACATCCCTGAATGTTGTAATTAAACACGTGTGCAACATACGAGACAGTTTACAGTTCAACTCTAAACTTTATAGTTCATATTAGAGCGTAAACACTGAGGAGTAAAACTGCTCTATTGTCAGTACACAGTTTTACACATTTATAAACTAAAATAAATATTATTTGTGATGATATTTTGTATTTGATTGTCTCTCTGCTGCCGTCAATTTAAACTTTTAACTCCAGATATTTCTTCTGTCACAGCTTCTACTGCTGCTTGTCGCAGTTTTTAGAGTTAACAGAGTTTATGATGTGAATCTGAGAGCAAACAGCCGATCAGCTGTTTCTGTGGCTGCAGTGCTGCTGCCTGTCAGCAGGTGGCAGCGTCACAGGGAGTTTGGAGTTTTAACATAAAGTGTCCAAATGTCTCAGAGAACCAGAGAGGTGGTGGACCCCAACTTCACTCCTGGCTCCACCCGGATCAGCACCATCAGCAGAGGATCCAGAACCAAGAGGCCCGGTCAGACTGCAGATTATTATTCAGCATCATTCTGTTGAGCACAACATCTTTCCTGATGATTTAGGGCTGAAATGATTCGTAGACTCATCGAACATTAATCAAAAACAATTAGAATATTTCAGTTTTGAGTTTGTCACAGTGAAGACATCACTCTGACCTCAGGGGAAACTTTGATAAAGATTTTTTAATTGAAGCAAATCTTGATTTAATGAGGAGCTGCAGCTCTGATGTCAGTCTGCTGTCTGAAGGAGAAACGTTCCTGCTGATGGTTGTGAAACTGAGCGTCTGTGGTTGTGATGCAGAGCGCGGCCGTCAGTGGATGATCTGCGAGGGGTTCCAGTTCATCCTGAGGAATCAGGCGGACGCTCTGCTCAGACTGGGAGTCCGGCCGCACTTTAAGGTCTGTTTTTACAACCGAACACGGAGTTTATTTTGGGAAACTCCCACTGAAGACGCTCTGATGTTACATGTGTTTGCTTCAGGACGACGTGTTGTGTCAGCTGTGGAGACTCTACCTGCAGAGGAGTCGGCAGGCCTACACTCAGAGCCCGGTGACCAGCTCCAAGTTTAAAGTGGTGAGTTCACTTCCTGTATTTATCTCGTATCTCTTGTCTTGTTCTGGCTGCCTGATCCGGCTGCTGACCGTCGGGATTAAAGGATGTAAAGCTGATCAGCTTCCTCGTTCGCTTCTTGAATATTACGTTTGTTAAACGTAAACATTTTCAGTAAAGGTTCTGTGTCTCTCTCAGCGACGTCTTGACTCGGACTCGGACAGCGCAGCCGAGTCGTCTGTTGCGTCGGCCAGCGAGACGAACCCGTCCAGCGCGGCCGGGTCGAACGCCGGTGAGGAACACATCCAGTCTGTGATGAAGTTAAGATATGTCTGATCCAAGAACTTGTGTTTGCTGTGAGCTCCAACAGTTTGTTTTTAAAATCACTTCCAATCAGAAACTTGATCGTCAAAGTTCTCGTGAAGTTTCCACCGTGTGTCTGCAGGTTGACTTCACCTGTTTGTATTGAAGTTCTGTTTAAAATCAGGGATGTTGTTTAGTCTGAGTGTGTCTGCTGTTCGAGGAGGGAAAGTGTTGAAATGCTCCTTTACCTCCACAGAGAGCTCCAGTGAGTGGTCGCTGTGTTCTGGTTCTGTGGACGCCGCCGGCTACCTGTCGGCCCGGCTGCGGCGGACCCGCGGCCTGATGAGCATGATGAAGACTTTGGCTCTGATCCACCTCGCTCTGATCTGGAGCGGCGAGGCGCTGACGCTCAGCGACCTGCTCAGGTAACAACACACACACACACATTAGATCCAGCTGATTGTGCCAAGGAAAGGTCCTGGAAAGGTCCTGGAAAGTCCTGGAACAGTCAGCTGATGTGTTTGTTTCCAGGTTGGTGAATGAAGGTTACGTCCCGTATGTGAACGCTTACGAGGAACTTCCTGATGAGATGAAGCTCGAGGGGAAAGACGCTCTCATCTTCAGAGTCGAGGTCAGAAATCCATCAGCTCCCAATACGGATCAATACGGATCAATACAGATCAATACAGATCAATACGGATCAATACAGATCAATACAGATCAATACAGATCAATACGGATCAATACAGATCAATACAGATCAATACGGATCAATAACCTACATGTAACTGTGTATGTACGATGTGGTGTTGTGTCTGCAGACGGTCCCGACTCACCAGACGCTGCATAAAGAGGCGGAGACTCTGCTTCTGTTCCTGCAGCTTCCTGCTTTTCCTCCAATCAGCCGGCAGAGTGCGCTGCACCCGTCTCTGCTCAGCCTGCGATACCTGATAGACGCCAACCTGCCCGGTAACAGCTGCTAATGCTAACAGTGCTAGTGATGTCACTGTCCCTACATCACACCTGGATCACACTAAAGCGTCGTGATCGCGTCTCGTCTTTGTTCCTTTGCCTCCCAGACGAGCTCCACCTCTGGGTCTGCAGACTGGTGGAGCGCACCGGCGCGGCGGATGAAACGCTCCACGTGTCCGACCGTTTGTTACGTCCCATCCTGCCGCGCTACGACGTCCAGACCGCCGCCCTCGTCATCGTCACCATGAAGCTGCTGTTCGGCCTGGACGACCACGCTGAGTGGTGAGCAGAAACGCTCCTCCTCACTCAGACTCTCTGAGTTTTTAGGAATTTGCATTTGAAGTTGAGCGTTTGTTTGATTTGTGTCTTTCAGGGATTTATCCAACCAGACAGGCGACCGGGACGACGCCGGTGAGTCCTCCTGTGTTCATGTAGATCATCTCAGGTGCAGGTCGGCAGTTTCTCATGTGATGCTGTCAGGGTCATCAGACTCGTCTTCTTCTCAACATCAGTGTAGTTTAGTTCACACCGACGTCTCCCAGTAAATACGACTTATTTAACGTACACGTCCTGAAGAACATTTGTGACTCTGACGGTTCTGTGTGTTGGACTGTGAACTGACAGGAAGCCTGTTTAACCTGAGGAGGTGGTACCGGCTGCTGCAGGCCGCTCTGACCCGAGCTCAGCAGAGGAGACACCACGACGTCGCCAGGTGAGACACCTCGTCTCTGCAGGGTCTTTAACCGCGACACCCTCAGTGTCAGCTTCTTCTCCGTCACAGTGTGATGAGATGACAGACGTCATTAAAGAGAGAAGTTTAAAGGTTGTTGTAGTTTCTCAGTCTGTTGCGTCATCGCTGGTTAAAATAAGTTGAGGTTTAACAGCGAGAGCTGACGGCGAGTCGAGTCTGATGGTGGTCAGGTGAACATGAGCTCAGTCACTAATAAACAGGATTGATTGATTGATTGATTGATTGATTGTCTCCTCTCGTTCACAGGAAACAGTGGAAAGCAAAGAAACCTCTTTATGGCAACAAGAGGGAGAAATGTGCCACCATGAAAAGGAAAAGTAAGAATCTGATGCTGAAAGTTCGGATCAATCTGAACAAAGTCGAGTCCACCTGCCTTCTACTCGTTTAACCAAAGTGACACGTCATGTTTACAGTGTTTATTAGTCACCGGTGTGTTTTAGGCGTAAATGAATTAAAGCAGCCGTCCTGATGAATCCTGATCACAGCTTATCACACAGATTTATCTCAGACGCTACAAGTTTCCTCTGTCCTGCCAAGCAACTCACTTTTAGTTTTGTCGCTGAGATGTGACACAATATTTGCTGCAGTGTCATTTTAAATGTTTAAAATGACTGACAGGAGGCTCTCTGATCGTAATCCAAGTCTGCAGAAGCCCAGAGACCCCAGATCGGTTTGAAAAGGTGTTTTATTAGCCTGGAGCTCAGAGGACGAGCTGCACGGAGACATCGGATGTTTCTGTGGTTGTTTCTCTGTTTGGGTGAACTGTTCCTTTAAAGCTGTGTGTCTGTGTGTCTGTGTGTGTGTGTGTGTGTCTGTGTGTGTCTGTGTGTGTGTGTGTGTGTGTGTGTGCAGGAATAGCAGAGCAGGTGCAGGTCTGCTTTGAGAGGCTGTCTTCCTGCCCGGTGGGCGTCGACCATGTGGGTCCGTCCAGCTTCAGGTTCTGCTGGGGGGACGAGGACGGGGCGGACGGTCCCAGTCTGCACCAGAAGAAGCTGGATGGAGTCGTGACCCTGAAGTTTGACGCCCTGACGCCCTTGAACTCCACCTACTGGCACCCAGCGCTCAAAGCCTGCAGACGGCGGTAGGCCAGCCGCCGCTGACTGTGGACATAAAGCTGTGATCACTAACTGAACGTCTGTGGGCCTGAGAGCTCTGCAGGTGCAGAGACTCGTCCTGATGTCTGGTCTTCTCCGCAGGACGTGCAGCAGTCACTACTCAGAGGTGGAACCGACGCTGCCTCGGACGTTCGTCTGGCTGCTGCAGCTCTTCGGCTTCCTGCTGGATGTGAAGCCGGCGTACCTGTACGAGGAGGTGCTGAAGGTGGAGAGACGAGCCATCGACGGCAAAATGCACCGGAGGAAGAAGAGGAGAACCAGGGTCGAGACCCCGGCCGGGACCAGGACCAGCGCCAGAACTCAGAGAGGACGAGAGAAGAGATGAAAAACCTTCAGGAAGCATCAGCAGTTGATAATAATAATGAACAATAATTTGATATCATGTCGCCATCGTGGACCGGACCACACTGAAGGACCGGCCGGTCAGCTGACGTTAGAAGAAGACAGTGACAGGCAGAATGGACCAGAATAGTTCTGTTCCAGCTGATTGGACCGTTGAACCAGCAGCAGCAGCACCAGACTCCCTTAACAAATGTGTCAGTTTAGTGAGTTGTTGAGTTGGAGACACTTTATAAACTCTGTGAAACTCTGTCTCTGACTCATTCTGCATTATTTGGACCTTCTTGTTAATTCAGCAGCTGTTCTACATGAACTTCTTTCTGTCTTTGAGTAGAAACATGGAGTCTGTTTGTCCCACTGATGGACGGGTTTGTTTCATACAGAGCAGGAAGTGACATCACAGGTGGTCACTCAGCCTCAGAAGTTAAACCAGGTGTGAACCACCTCCAGGTCACCTCAACACCTGACTTTCATGTCTAACTGTTTGTTTTCTGCCGTCGTCGTCGTTTCACGTTGCAAATGTTTTTATAATAAAGATTTTAAAGAATCGATCTATCGTTTGATTAAAATGATCGTCCTTTCAGGTGACAGAAGCTCTGTCGGTGTTTGCAGAGTGAGAACAGCTGTTCGGATTCATTTTTATATTTGTTCTTTGTGTTGCAGCTGAAGACAAAGAAATGTCAGCGAGCTGCAGCGACAGGAGGCGACCAGCAGGGGGAGACGGACACAGCAGCATCACATTCACTCATTCATACAGAGACAGACAGACGGCAGGTAGACAGACAGACAGGTAGACAGACAGACAGACAGGTAGACAGACAGACAGGTAGACAGGTAGACACTTCATCTCATGTTATTAACGAGCATCATGGAGCTGAAACTGTAAAGAAACTGAACCACAGTGAAGTTTTCTTCCTGAAACAACTCGAGTTTCTTCTAATCGTCTGTCAGCACGTCAGGAATACACAGAAGATCAATAAACAGGACGGCGTTTTCTTTAGGAGACGATGATGATGATGATGATGATGATGGAGATGATGATGATGATGGAGATGATGATGATGATGGAGATGATGATGATGATGGAGATGATGATGGTGATGAACGGACTCCTGCTGCAGCGCTGCAGTAAAGTGTCTGGTGTGTTCCTCTCCACAGTCTCAGCAGCAGAAAGTCGTCTGAGGACTCGGTCACAGTGATCCGTCTGCATGTTTGTGCAGCGGTGATGTGAGGTAACGCTGCTCTGTAGTATCGCCGTGGCAACGTGAGGCGCCAGATAACGAGGCACGAGCGCAAAACATCCGTTACCTCAGCTGACCGGGGAGAAATCAGGTCAGTGCAGCAGAGACGAGGGAAGTTTCACCTCAGATGAACTTCAGCCTCTGAGTCTGACTGAGCCTGACCGAGCCTGACTGAGTCTGTACAGCTGATGATGATCAGTCAGCCTCACGCCTCACTGACAGTACCACACTAACGCTATCATGAGTGTTGTCTGGACTGATAAATGCTGCTGAAGACAGACTGCACGTGATCAATAATGATAACGTATCTGATCAGTAATGATAACGTGTCTGATCAGTAATGATAACGTGTCTGATCAGTACTGATAACGTGTCTGATCAGTACTGATAACGTGTCTGATCAGTAATGATAACGTGTCTGATCAGTAATGATAACGTGTCTGATCAGTAATGATAACGTGTCTGATCAGTACTGATAACGTGTCTGATCAGTAATAAATGTGGCGATGTGTCTCAGAGAACAAGCTGTCTTCTTGTTTGAAGTCCTCTGAGGACACCGTTAGAATAACCGTCAGGACGCTGGGATGAACCAGCCTGCAGTGAACGCATCGCCGAGCTCTGAGGTGACGCGAGGTAAAGCTGCTCTCTATAGTATCGCCATGGCAACATGCCCAACGCTCTGATGTTACCTAGCAACAGCCTCGGCATGTAACGGAGGGACAAACATGGCCGCCGCCAAAAACATCCACTGCTCCCGTCAGTGTGAAGCGACTGTGGCTGAAGTGAGGACACGAACCAGTGATCGACCTGTCCTCTGTCTTCAACCTGTCCTCTGTCTTCAACCTGTCCTCCGTCTTCAACCTGTCCTCTGTCTTCAACCTGTCCTCCGTCTTCAACCTGTCCTCCGTCTTCAACCTGTCCTCTGTCTTCAACCTGTCCTCTGTCTTCAACCTGTCCTCCGTCTTCAACCTGTCCTCTGTCTTCAACCTGTCCTCTGTCTTCAACCTGTCCTCCGTCTTCAGCCTGTCCTCTGTCTTCAACCTGTCCTCTGTCTTCAACCTGTCCTCCGTCTTCAACCTGTCCTCTGTCTTCAACTCGTCCTCTGTCTTCAACCTGTCCTCTGTCTTCTTCAACCCGTCCTCTGTCTTCAACCTGTCCTCCGTCTTCAACCTGTCCTCCGTCTTCAACCTGTCCTCCGTCTTCTTCAACACGTCCTCCGTCTTCAACCTGTCCTCTGTCTTCTTCAACACGTCCTCCGTCTTCAACCTGTCCTCCGTCTTCAACCTGTCCTCCGTCTTCTTCAACCTGTCCTCCGTCTTCTTCAACACGTCCTCTGTCTTCAACCTGTCCTCTGTCTTCAACCTGTCCTCCGTCTTCAACCTGTCCTCTGTCTTCAACCTGTCCTCTGTCTTCAACTCTGTCCTCTGTCTTCAACCTGTCCTCTGTCTTCTTCAACACGTCCTCTGTCTTCAACCTGTCCTCTGTCTTCAACCTGTCCTCCGTCTTCTTCAACTCGTCCTCCGTCTTCTTCAACACGTCCTCCGTCTTCTTCAACACATCCTCCGTCTTCAACCTGTCCTCTGTCTTCAACCTGTCCTCTGTCCTCAACCTGTCCTCTGTCTTCAACCTGTCCTCCGTCTTCAACCTGTCCTCCGTCTTCAACTCGTCCGTGAAGACGTTCAGAGGTCCAGAACCGTTTCAGAGACGTCACTGCTCAGCACCGTCAGCATGATGGACTCTGAGTACAAGTACTCGAGTACTGTACTTTATTACAGATTGGAGGTTCTTCCACTACATGTATCTGATAACTGTAGTTACACGCTGCATCAACATGAACGACTGAAGTCCAAAATGAATAAATAAAGATAAATCAGTAATTAAAGGAGCAGTCTGTAGTTTAATGAGAAGAGAAAGAGCTCAGACTGAGCTTAAAGGACGACACACTTTAAACTGTTTTACTGTGTTTATATGTGGCGGACCCTGCCACCTGTCTGTCCTCACAGTGTTCTGTTCTCCTCTGAGAACAGCTGGTTGATTCACTGCTGGACACAGTTTGTGTTATTACATCATTAATGTTGTACATAAACTACAGACTGCTCCTTTAACTGTTCAAACACCTGAACAGACTATAAATCTGCAGAACTCCAAGTGTGATGAGATTTTCTGTCTGAACAGCTTCATGGGAACAAAATAAACAGATCTGTGATTCGAAATATTCATCGATGAGACGACGAGAAGTGAAATAATTCATCTGTTAATGATCACAAACCAACTTTATTAACAACAGCGACAGTGTGTGTACATCCTGCTGCAGAGTGTGTGTGTGTGTGTGTGAGAGAGAGAGTGTGTGTGTGTGAGAGAGAGAGAGAGAGAGAAAGAGTGTGTGTGTGAGAGAGAGTGTGTGTGTGTGAGAGAGAGAGAGAGAGAGAAAGAGTGTGTGTGTGAGAGAGAGAGAATGTGTGTGTGTGTGTGTGTGTGTGTGTGTGTATAAACGGGATGACACGTGCTGCCTGCAGCTAAGCCCCGCCCCCCGGTCTGCAGGTCTCGGGTCACGTGTGGCTGCAGGTGGAGGTCAGTGAGTTCACTCCACCATCTCACAGGCTGCTCTCTCTCCTGCTGGTTAGCCTAGCTTAGCATAAATACTGGCAGCAGGGGGAAACAGCTAGCCTGGTTCTGTCCACCGATCAGACCTCCACCTATCAACACGTTTTAACAGGCTGGTTCTGGTTTCTTTGATCCGAACAGAGAAGTGTTGAGTCCACTGAAAGTTTCCTGTCAGTGTTTTTGTCTCTGCCGCTTGTGGATTCGTGTTCCTGCTGCGTTAATGCGTCATTTTACTGACGCAGATGTTTCAGACCTTTATATCCTGTTGGCTGGTTTAATGTACAGCAATGCATCATGGTCTATGAGACCATCATGTGTTTGTGGTGTGGCGGTCCTGCCAGAACCACGTCTGTCACCGCTCAGGAGAACAGCGTGTTGTCAGCTGTCAGACATGCTAACATGAATGCTAACATTTATTTTCAAATGACAACTTTTTTATGTTTTATCATTTTTAAAATGCTAGTGTTGCTTTTTATGCTAACATGACTTTACAAAATGACAAACATACATTTTTACGCTAACATTTATTTTATGCTAACCTTTATGACAGGCTACATAATGTTTGTAATGCTAACCTTACATTTCTTTATGCTAAACTTAATTTTTACGCTAATTACTATTTTAATCTTTGTTTTAGCCTAATTTTGACAAAGCTAGGCTAGCTGTTTCCAGTCTTTATGCTAAGCTAGGCTAAACTGGTATTTACTCCAGCTCCATATTCAACACGCAGACATGAGAACGATCCATTTAATTGAACCTTTTTGATTAGGTTCAATAAAAAGTATTTATTAGCTCATATTTATTGATCGCTACAAACATACAGACGCTGCTGCTGCGTAAAAATACACATTTTACCTCCTCAGATTTTGAGCTGTTAAAATGTAATCTGTAAGTAACTAAAGCTTTGAGACAAATGTACAAAAGAACATGTGTTGTACATTGTAGCACACACACACACACACACACACACACACACACACACAGGTACAAAGGGTTGTTTCCTGTTTGTGTCTGACAGGAAGTGGTCATTCATCAGTCGGGTCAGCTGACACGTTTGATCCTCAGAAACAAAAAGCCGAAAGCTTTAAAGGAAAAATCTTTTCAGAGTGAAATGTTTAAATTCATCAGTTTCGTCTCTGAGGATCCAGGACGTGATTAGCCTAGCTTAGCACAAAGGCTACCAGCAGGGGGAGCTACTAGCCTAGCTTCATCAAAAACGACAAATAAATGCAGCTTCCAGGGACTTCAGAGGGAAAATTATAACTGAGGAGGGAAAAAGAGTTTCTAGATTAAAGTTAAAAGTTAGTCAGGATTTGTGAGAAATACTGAAAGTCAAATATTTAAACTCCAAAATAAAAACCTTTTTAATGTGACTGAAGCAGCATTCTGTGTGTGTGTGTGTGTGTGTGTGTGTGTGTGTGTGTGTGTGTGTGTGTGTGTGTGTGTGTGTGTGTGTGAGATGACACATTAGTCGTGGACAGGAAACGAGGGCAGGATGATACAGGAAGTGTTTGTTGATGTTTGACTGCTGGTCTGGAATCAGCCGCCTCAGCACAGAAAGAAAACCTCCCATCATCCCTTTCACCAAAGTCTTAACCAGTTCAGTGAAAATAATCAGAGATGACATCACCAGCGACTGAAGGATCCTGAAGAAGAAGTTTGAGGAAAGTGGAGAAAAATGAGAGAAACAAGGGAACAAGGAAGGAAAGAAGAGAAGAAGTAAAAACTAACAGACACCAGCAGGACGGAGAAACTTCTGCTGAGGCTCAACGTGCTGCGATGGCGGCGCTGCACCACCCACTTCATCCTAGATGGAGTCTGACCTACATTCCACTGACCCCACCCACCCTGTACCCCCCTCCACACACACACACACACACACACACACACACACACACACACACACACACACACACACATACTCAGTGTGGGTGTGTCCCCGGTCAGTGAGGTCGTTGCTGTTTGCTTTGGAGGGAAGTCACATCTGCTGCAGCGATCACACTCACGTCTTCACCACACTGCTCCACGAGTCACAGCCGAGACTGAGTCTGAACTGAGACTGAGTCTGAACTGAGACTGAGTCGGAGACTGAACTGAGACTGAGTCTGAGTCTGAACTGAGACTGAGTCTGAACTGAGACTGAGTCGGAGTCTGAGTCTGAACTGAGACTGAGACTGAGTCTGAGTCTGAACTGAGACTGAGTCTGAGTCTGAACTGAGACTGAGTCTGAACTAACCACACGTCTAAACTCAGGAGCTACACTTAGGAACTAGACCACAGCGTTCATCTAAACTAAAGACTAAACTCCTGCAGTACACACACACACACACACACACACACACACACACATACATATATGTATATGTATATATATGTGTGTGTGTGTGTGTGTGTGTGTGTGTGTATATTCAACAACTAAACTAAAAAGATTAAATTCAGCGACTAAACTTCAGATGAAACTAAACTCGGAGACTAAAGTCAGATCTTAATCTCTGGACTGATTTGAACAACTATAACTTCTATAAACACTGAGGAGCCTGGAGGAGGTGTGTGTGTGTGTGTGTGTGTGTGTGTGTGTGTGTGTGTGTGTGTGTGTGTGTGTGTTGGGGGTTGTAGTTCCTGGAGGACTGATTCTTGGAAGTCTTGAAGGAGGAGCGACCTTTGACCTCGCAGTAATGTGCAGGGTCATAAACTCTCTCTCACTCACACACACACACACACACACACACACACACACGGTTTGACTGACAGGTTCTGATGCAGACGGACTGATGACGAGCAGCAGAACTCACCTCTGTTGTTCTGTACAGACATTGATAAGAACGTTAACGTGTGGCGAGTGTTTCTGTCTCGGTGCTAACTGGTCGGCGCTTTGGGTCGAGTCGGTCCTGAGATTAAAAAGTCAACTTTCTTACAAAGTGGACCTTTAAATGAAACCTGATGAAGACCATGGAGGGAGATGAAGACTGAGTTTACGGAACATTTTGTGTGAACTGTTCCTTTAAACAGAGTCTCTGCAGCAGAACCAACAGTCGGACTGGACACCTGATGGAACATCTGCCGTCTCTCTTCTTCTCTGTCGGTGCCGTCCGGCTCGTTGGGCTCAGGTTGGAGTATTAACCCTCCCTCCCTCGTTTCCATGACAACAGCCAGCCAATTATCACCTCAGATAGCGGCGACTCAGAGTCAGTGAGGGACGCCGGCTCAGTCCTCCTCCTCTGTTCTTGGACAAAGACACGGTGAGGTCCAGAGGAGAGAACATCAGAACCACCCCGACAGATTCTGACGCTGTCTGTGAGTCGATGCAGGTTCATGTAACGTCTCGTCTCACTTCACTCTCAGATCTAAAGGAGGAAACAAACAGCTGGCTGATGTTTTATTGGACGCGTCTCTTTCTGTGTTTGTCTCTGGACTGTGATGATGTCAGAAGACAAGCAGGTCGACCGGAGATCGCTTCATAATGAAATAAAATAAGGTTCAGAGTTTACAGTTTAAGTGGGCAGCGGTGGTCGCCGGTTCAAATCCCAAGAAAGGCAGCGCTCCACCATCACCGCCATCATGAGGCGGTTCTGGTCAGCCTGCAGCTGTGAACCTGCCCAATACAGAAAGGTTAGAAAATACAGAAACTAAGTTGTTTCCCAGCAGCATGATGAGATCAAACACACACGGTCCGATGTGAACCATCGCAGAGCTGCTAACATCGTTCGGTCCAGAATTATTATCACTATCACACCTGAGACTCCAGGTGTGAAGATCGTTACGTTACGTGAGTGATGCACAGTAAGTCCCTCTGGACCCAAAGTTTCACTGAACTTCATCTTGACGACGTTGAAAAGACGTCCACTGGAGCCAGAATGGACGTTTTTAGACGTCTTTTCAACGTTCACTAGTGACGTCCAGGTGACGTCCAGGTGACGTCCAGGTCGCAGACGACTGAAGAACTTTTTGTGATTATAGTTTTACAGAATCTACAGGGAGGCAGCTTCATTAAACACCGTGTCGTTGAGCCTCAGGTCGACTTTGTTCCGACGCTGCCGAACAAACATGGTGTTTCATAAAGCTGAGAAGTAGCTCTCCTGGTAAAGAGCTCGCCTCATGCAGGCTGGAGCTTTGAGACTCCCGGTAGATTTTGCTGAATGAAGTAAAATTTGACCTATAAAAACTTTAATTTTGAACCACAAGAAGTTCTTCAGACGTCTGTAACTGAAGCTGAAAAGACGTCTAATGTGACAGCGTAGAAACTGTGACGGCTCACAGGTGAAGACCTCTGGACGCCACATGGTGACGATAAAAAGACGCCTAAAAAAGCTCATTCTGGCTCCACTGGACGTCTTTTAATGTTGTCTAAGAAGTTGAAAACACGTCTTGTCTTAGATGTGTTTCAGCTCAGCGAGACGGACGTGTCCACGCTCAGCGAGACGGACGTGTCCACGCTCAGCGAGACGGACGTGTCCACGCTCAGCGAGACGGACGTGTCCACGCTCAGCGAGACAGACGTGTCTGCAAACAGCTGAGCTCCGTCTTCCTCCTCCTGCAGAAGTCTGCCAGTGTTTTCTGCCTGGAAACCGTTTTTCATGCCTTGTGTGTGTGTGTGTGTGTGTGTGTGTGTGTGTGTGTGTGTGTGTGTGTGTGTGTGTCTCTTTTTCCTTTTTTTATTTCACAACCTCACTGAACTTGAAAATGAAAATGAACTCACGTCACCCCTGCCTGCTGCCAGATCCTGCTTTTGTCCCAGTTTCTCTGAGTTTGCCGTGCAGACGTCTGCAGCGGCGTGTCGGGTCGATCAGTACCGACGCTGTTCGTCAGGTTTGTGTCGAGCTGCGGCTCAGTTCTGTTCGGAGGGACGGCGCTGATCTGGGCTCGGTTCCCTGCTGTCAATCAAACAGTGATATGTGAAGCGTCGCAGCACAAACCAGCTCTTTGTCTGGCTCCGTCTCAGACAGGCGGACGTGTCACCACAGCCCTCATCACCTCCACCTTCCTCCCTCCCTGTTTGTTCATGTCAGTGATGATGATGAGGGTGGTGGTGGTGGTGGTGGTGGTGGTGTAGGTGGTGCAGCTCGCCCTACAGCCTCTCGCAGCAGCTTTAAAGGGTTAACACACAGCCACAACAAAGGAGCCGGTGCTGGGCCGACGTGTGTGAGGGAATGGGGGAGGAAGGGGAGGACGGCGCCTTCTAGCCCCGCCCTGGACTTCTTCATCGGAGAGGCTGTTTACAACCTCGACGCATAGGAGTCCCCGGGTTCATCGGCCCGGTGGGGAGGGGGTGAGGAGGAGGAGGAGGATGGGGGAGGAGGAGGAAAATGGTACAGGAAGAAGACAATAAGGAAATATGTTGAGGGCCTCTGAGCTGCAGGATCGAGCTTCTCTCTCTCTCTTTGTTCCCATCTGTCTCCTCTGGACTCGTTCCTTCCTCCTTTGTTTCTGTCTTCTCACAGAGTTCAACACGTCTCATCCAACAGTTTGTTTCCTCTGCAGCCGACTCGCTCTGTTCTGCTCTTCTTTGTCTTCCTGCTGCAGAACCACACGTCATCCACCCGTCCACACTGTCTCCGTCATGTGACCACAGAGACATGCATGTTGTTTATAATCTGCACACACACACACACACACACACACGTCTGTTTACATCTACATGTACATGAGCTTCAGATGAGCAGCAGCAGGATCAGTTCAGAGGATGATGGACGAGACGAGCTGCAGCATGAAGAGAACTCAGGACTGATCTCTGCTTCATGTCACAACAACAGATAACAGTCAGAATGTGTATTTATTATTATATTGAGTCATTTCAGAAACACAGAAACATAATTCTGTTTGTAAAAATTCTCATTTTAATTTAAATAACAAGTCGTGTGTTTTGATTAGATTTTATATCGTGTCTGTGATATTCAAATAAAACGTTGATGATAAGTGTGAAGACATTCTGTAAAAACAGAAGCTAATGAATTTGACAACATGACATTTATATTTGTCTTGTTTACTACAAAAAAAACATCTTGTAGCATTTAAACAGAAAGATGTTGATGAAGTCGACGGCTCAAATATTCATCATCTGCTGTTCGTTTCCATGTCAACAACAAAAACATGGAGATGATTGTGTTTATCATCATTAATATGTAAAGATTTATGCTACATTTAATTTCATTACAACATAATGAACTGTGACGTCAGCAGGTCTAACTGACACGTGAACAATAGAAACATCTTCTATAGTTAATAAGAGCAGAAGTTAACAACACGAGTGTGACGTCAGCAGCAGCAGTCAGCTGTGTTTATGGCTGTAAATTAATTACATGTCGATGTGTTCGCTGTGGTTCTTCTAATGATTCAGATCTTTGGACCGGCTCGTATCTGCGGTTCTTCTCTACACGCCTCTCCCGCGCGTCCTCGCGGGTGTCGCGGTCCCGCCTCGCGCCTGTCTGCTTCCCAACCTTTCCCCCAGTTCGAGCGCGCGGCCGGGTTCACCGGGTTTACTCTGACACCGCTGACTCCCCGGACACGCCCCCCGACAGCCACGCACCCCGCGTCGGGCCAATGGCGTCGCGACCACGTACCGATCACGCACCGCCTCGCGTGTGATTGGCCGCGGCCCGCTACACCTTTGCGTGTGATTGGCTGCGTGTTACCACCCGCCAGACCGCTCGCGAGTTTGTTTCTGTGTTTTTTTCGGCTCTTTTTTTCCGGCTCACTCAGCTGAAGGTTCTGCTGGCAGCGGCTCGGCCCGAGCGACGCCTCCCACACCCCGCTGTGTCCGCGCGGCTCTGCCTCACTTGGACCGAACTCGTCCTGATGCTCAGCTGTCCGCCGGAGCGCTGCTGTCAGGTGAGTCCGCCTCACGGGACCGCGCCGGACCGGACCGGACCGGCTGCCGTCGCACGTTTCATTGGAAAGTTGTCGCTGTGATCAGAAGTGATCGATACCTGCGGGTCAGAACCACGACCGACCCCCGAGACCCGCAGCTCTCCGGGCAGCTGCGGGTTAGCATGCTAACGCTGCTAACGGTGCTAACGGTGCTCGCGCCTGTTTGTGTCTTAATGGAGCTGGTTTATCTGAGGTCACACTGAACCCAGTGTCTCCTGTGTGTGTGTGTGTGTGTGTGTGTCTCCTGTGTGTGTGTGTGTGTGTGTGTGTGTCTCCTGTGTGTGTGTGTGTGTGTGTGTGTGTGTGTGTGTCTCCTGTGTGTGTGTGTGTGTGTGTGTGTGTGTGTGTGTCTCCTGTGTGTGTGTGTGTGTGTGTGTGTGTGTGTCTCCTGTGTGTGTGTGTGTGTGTGTGTGTCTCCTGTGTGTGTGTGTGTGTGTGTGTGTGTCTCCTGTGTGTGTGTGTGTGTGTGTGTGTGTGTGTGTGTGTGTGTGCATCATAAAGTTTAAAGGCTCTCAGACTGAGGAGGATGACGAGCTCTTTGTTTTGGTGCCGGTTCGGCCGCTTTGTGTCGGCTGGTGTGAGCAGAACCAGTTGTTCTGGTTGTTGGAGCGGCCCTGCTGGGTTTATGTGAGCAGATCTTT
>CM077798.1:28951609-29009109 GCA_039737535.1 Lagodon rhomboides | reverse complement strand
GACCAGTCTTACCCCGCCCCGGCTCTGGCCCCGCCCTCCTCTCTGACTCCCACGCCGGCCTCCCGCGCCCCTCCTCCTCCCCCTCCACCTCAGAGACCTCAGCACTTCCTCCTCAGACAGACGTGTCCTGCGTGTCTCCGCCCGGCAGAGCGATGGCCACCAGCGTCATCCGCCACACCGCCGACCGCCTCAGCATTCCTCCTCCTGCGCCTTCCTCCACCAGCCAGCCGACAGAAACCTCCACGCCGCCACAGATTCTTCCAGAGGAGAAGGACGGACCTCCTGCGTCTCCTGACAGCACATCCTCTCCTCCATGCTCAACGTCGCCTCCTCACTCCTCCCCGCCGTCTTCCTCCTCCTCTTCCTCTCCAGTCTCCTCGTCTCCGGTCCTCTGCCAGGTCTTCCCGGTTAGTAGCCGGACGGGGATGATCTCCGCCTTCGTCCAGGCGCCGGTTCAGGTGCAGACTCAGGGGGGCCCCAAGCCCATCCTGCCCCAGTCTCCTTCCAGCTTCGCTCAGCCTCTGCTGGTGGGCTCCGCCGTGCCGCAGGGGACCGTGATGTTCGTGGTTCCCCAGGCGTCCGTCTCCCAGGCGCCGCAAGGCCCACAGACTGTCATGACGCTGGGCAACACAAAGCTCCTCCCCCTCGCCCCGGCCCCCGTTTACATGCCGACGGGAGCGAGCGGCGGCGCCTCGCAGGCCGACTTCTCCCGCAGACGAAATTATGTCTGCAACTTCCCCGGCTGCAAGAAGACCTACTTCAAGAGCTCACACCTGAAGGCTCACCTGCGCACACACACAGGTATGAGGACACGTTACAGAGAAACATGCGTCTCTGAGGTAGCTGATCAGTTTGTAAACACCGAGAGTCTGCAGCCGGCAGGTTCGACCACTAGAGAGCGCTGACGAGCCGTCAGATGTTTACACGTTAACGTTCAGATCTAAGAGCTCAAAAAAGAAAAATCAGAAACGTAAACGTGATTATTGTTTTGTGACCTTGTGCTTTTGTTCTGTTTGTCCCCCTCTCTTCTTCTTCTTCTTCTTCTTCTTCTTCTTCTGCAGGTGAAAAGCCGTTCAGCTGTCACTGGGAGGGCTGCGACAAAAAGTTTGCCCGCTCAGACGAGCTTTCCCGCCACCGCCGGACGCACACAGGCGAGAAGAAGTTTGTTTGCAACGTGTGCGACCGGCGCTTCATGCGCAGCGACCACCTGACCAAACACGCCCGGCGGCACATGACCACCAAGAGGGCGTCCTCGTGGCCCGCCGAAACCCGAGACCTCAACAAAGTGGCGCTGCCCAAGGGCCAAAACAGAGGCTCTGCACTTCCTGTCGGCATGCTGGTCTCCACATCCAACTAACAGACTCAGTCAGCAGCCCACAGGGCCAACTCAGGACCCTGGCGAGGGGGCGGGGCAACCGCCAACCAGACACTTCCAGGTTAGACTGTGACTGGATGTTTCAATCAGCTCCACATCAGGAGGATCTTTTCTACTCTACAAATCAGACTCGGCTGGTGAACTCCGGCTACGTTTACATGAAGAACAGGGTGATTAGAACATGCTAACTCTGCTAACTGTCACCATCTGCTCCGTCTGCTTCACTCTTTATGTCCCTGATGGACAGACAAACCTCCGTCTTCAGTGTCTGCTCCACCCGACAGGTGGCTTCGTTCAGACGCACCAACGACCCCGAGAGGCTGAAAAGTTCCCCTCAAAACTCAACGGACACAAAAATAGATCCTGCAGGTGGCGCCAGGTGAAAGGCCACATTTCTACATCCGTAGAAACCTTCAGATTCAGGCTCAGCTGTACTTTGAGCCGCATGCTAACATTAGCATATTAGCATGATAATGTTAACGACACACGTCATTCACGGTAAACATGAGTGTTAGCTATTCAGTGATCGTTAACATGCTGATGTTCATCTTGTTAACATGCTAACATGTCAACTTTAACATGCTAATTTTGCACATGCTAACGTTAGCATGTATGTAATTAGTCGAAAGGCCTTTACACACCCGGTGACCAGTAAACCACACGAGAACGAGAAATACTCGTGAAAGTCTTCACACCAGCAGCAACGAGAATTCACAAAACACAAGTGTATTATCGCATTAATACGATATTTACTGAGCGGATCGACGGTCTCAGCTGACTCTGGTCCGTTAGGTGTTCACTTTGAAAACAGGCAAAAACAGTTTAAAAAGAAGAAATGGACGACAAAAACATCCCCAGTGTGTAAAGGCCTTCAGAGTGATCCTGACCTGACTTCAGACTGCAGGTGGCGCTAGAGGACAACTTGAACCGTCAAAGTTACGTCCACTGAGGTTGTTCTTCTAAGAGTCAGACAGCGTTACAGAAAAGTTTCCTTCTGAGACCTTTTGTTAAATCATAAAGTCTGTTTCATACGTCGGCTCCAGGAGAAATCTCACTCTGAAATGTCGAGGTGAGTTTAAAAGGCCAGAACTGGCACCACGATCGGACCCAGGATCGGCTTTAGGTTACTGACACTGAAGCAGCAAGTTTCAAACCGGAGTGATGGGTGTTGTTTTCAGATAGTTAGTCTGGTTTTGAACTTTGATCAGTGTGAACGCTCTCCTGCCTGCAGCCTGGTCACAGCTTGTCTGCTCTGAAACCAGAAGATGGGAACTAAGCTTCCACAGTTACTGTGATGAAAGTAATCAGAGCATCACCAGAAAAGAATCAGAGTCGAGATGTTGAGAGTTGAAGTCATGTAGACGAAGCCGGAGCAGCCAGCGGAGCAGCTCAGGACATTTTACTCCCACCAACCACAAACTCACCGGAGGAGGAGGAGGAGGAGGAGGAGGAGGAGGAGGAGGACCGGCTGCTACTCATCCACGGACAGAAACCAACAAAAACCTGACATTGCACTGGATTTTTTGAATCTTGCTTGTTTTTGTACTCTCTCCGTGTATAATCATGTTTACTTCATGTGTAAATGTCATGTTTAGCAAAATGTATGCACTCTTCTTCTTCTTGTTTGCCAAAGCCTCTGTATCGTGCTTCTGTTATTAGCCTACTTCTGTTCATTCGTTTGTGACTGTAAATAATGTAAATATATTGATATCTATATGAATGTTACGTGTATTCCGATCTGCATTTATTGACAGTACGAGTTATTGATATTTTAAACATGTCAGTGGACAGTATTCCTCACTGTGATACTACCTACTATCTTTGCTTTATACATTATTATTATTATTATTTAATAAACATTTGTTGAGGAAAAAGTGCTGTTTTTGATATCTTGATTTGGCCCATAGTGTAGCCAGTAAGAAAATACCTCATGTTATTAAATGTTATTCTTAATAATAACGGCTTATATCGAAATAATCCCATTTCTGAACATTTGCCTGTAAGCGATGGTGAAGAATATGACTTTTATAATAAAAATTTACCACAAAATATAAAGTGTTGGTTTGTAGTTTGTTCTTTCTCACATTTCATCCTGTGACAGTCTGGTTGATGAGCATCGTCGCTATGCTAACAGCGGCTAATAAAGACTGGAAGCGGGTGGAAACGGCTAGCCTAGCCCTCCTTTTATCTTGTTTCATTTAAACCCACAAACCACTTTACAGGCGGAGTTTAGTGTCTTTATGCTAAGCTAACTAGCCACACATTGAGCATCTCACTCCGGAACAAAGTAAATAAGCATATTTCCTGAAATGTTCCCAAAAATTACAGGACAGAAAGAAACTACATCCATTAACTCCAGTACTGTGGTGCAGAACATGAAGTCGTCTCATTTGAAGCTGCTTTATCATATATATTTATTTCTCATATTTTACTGCTTCCTGACAGTTACGGTAAAACTAACCATGATCAGAATATAAAACATGACAGAGTGTTTGTGAAAGTATTGACAGTCAGATCCACGTCGACCCGCCGCAGCATGAACGTCCTGATTACATGTTCAGGAAATATTTACAGATAAACAGATTCACAGCTGCATGTTTGCTCCACCACACCGACCTGATACAGACGATCATCAACAAAGACACGACTCACAGGACTTAAAGTCACAATGAGCATTAACAATAATTATATTTTGTAAAATGTGATTATAATTCACTCGATCATCCCAGAGCCGCAAATATTCTATCAACATCAAACTGAAACAATCAGCAGAAGAGACGACGTCGTTTCAAACACAAGACGTCCTGAGAGACTTCATCCCTCCATCTCTTCATCTTCATCCCTTCATCTCTCCATCTTCATCCCTCCATCTCTTCATCTTCATCCCTTCATCCCTCCATCTCTTCATCTTCATCACTTCATCCCTCCATCTTCATCCCTTCATCTCTTCATCCCTCCATCTCTTCATCCCTCCATCTTCATCACTTCATCTTCATCTCTTCATCTCTTCATCCCTTCATCCCTCCATCTCTTCATCTCTCATCACTTCATCTCTTCATCATCCCTCCATCTTCATCACTTCATCCCTCCATCTCTTCATCCCTCCATCTTCATCCCTCCATCACTTCATCCCTCCATCTCTTCATCTCTTCACCTCAGGGCTGATGGCCGGACAGAACCTCGTATATTCTGGTGAACAGGTGAGTGTGGTTCTGTCTCCACCTCGTGTCCTCTCTGGACATGAACTCAGTTCTTCAGTTATTCAGAAAATATTTCCAACCAGTTTTAAACATATGAATATTTTCTAAACAGCCTCCAGAACTTCCGCTGGTGAACCTTTAGAGGCCGGTGTGGGGAGGACAGGTGAGCTACTGTGACGTCACGTCTGTGATGTTCGTGACGTCATTTGTTCTCATCAGTTTGTGTTTGTTACGTTTCTGTAAAGTGTGTAATGTAATATATGGTCTCAACATGCAGCTGCTCAACTTAAACACGTTCAGTTCATATTCTGATCGCATGTTGGAATCTGAGAAGAGAGCAGCTGCAGAGACACTGCGGAGTGTTTGAGTGAATACATGTACTTTGTGTGGACTGTAGTAGTAGAGTGTAGTACTGTAGGACAGATTATATATATTATATAGGTATTATATATATATATATGTGTGTATAATATCAGTGAAGCAGACACATCTGTTGGACGTTACAGCGTCAGTTTCTACTTAAACTCCATGAAGTGGCTCCGTGCTGATGAATCCGGACGTCTCTCTGAATGTGGGTCATATCTGTGAACAGGCGGGAAAACTCCGGGTCGAACCAGTGTTCCGGCTCGGCTGCTTCATATGAACATACATCGTCCCGTATATGAAGTTTCTGCTCGACGACAGCGGCCCTGTTACGTGTTGAGTTACACAACCGGCCCTCTCTCTCCCCACACCACCCGGTAACAACGACCAGCCAATCACGAGCCGGCGCTGGGGGGGTGTGACCAATGGCAGAGGACGACGTTGAGTCGGAGGGGCGCGTCATTGGCTGACGAGGAACCCGCCCACTTGCCTTACTGACCGACATTCAGCTGAAGCCAAAGAAAATGAATAAAAAAGAGCTGAAATAAATAAATAAAAACAGGAAGTGCGGCGGCGGAGCAGAGTAACAGCGACACCGCGAGGCTGGGGGCGGTACTGCAGCACGGAACACCTGAACAACACAGACTAATGAATGATCTTTATGCAAAATGTTTGATTGATTAGCACTTAATCACACCAATTTAATCCATAAACACATCAGCTTTGTTTTTTATGTTAAACTCTTTAAACAGCCTCCCCGAGCTAAAGAAAAAATATGAAAGAAAATATTTGTGTTATCAACTTAATTAGCTCTTATTTCAAAATAATGTATATATAACCACAACTATCTTTATGTTTTTACAAATTACAAATTCTGAAAAAATTTAGTTAATTAATAACAAGTTAGTGTCGTTATCATTCAATTCTGTAAATAAATAGCATTGGACAACTAATCAGTCCTGTCGATATTATGACGTGAAAACTGACCGTTTGAAAATATTGATGGGTTAATCTCTTTATCTGCGCGGATCAGGCGTGGGTACATGTCCAACTGTACATTTTAATACAGATCTCCTGTGTAAAGGTTGTTTCTTATGAGTACATTGAGTTCCTGATGAATCAGGGTATCACGTGATGAGATTCATTACAGACAACAAACGTGTCCGTGACAATAAACACATGTATGTTATTCATTCATAAGGACAAACCGGGTTATGTTGTGTTTCTCACAGTTTAACACATTAAATATTGTTTTAATCACAGGTGTATTTCTGCTCCACTGGCCCGCACGTGCAGTTCCGTCTCCGGCCGGCAGGTGGCGACGCTGACAGCTGACCTACATTTAAAACGTGTTGTTGTCTTCCCGAGCAGCCAATCACAGCGCTCCTTTCCGGAAACAGCTGATGAGCCATCTTCAGCTGCTCGGAGGGGGAGATGAAGGACCACCTGTGCCCGAGGACAGACTGCTGACCCCGGAGACGCGCTGCTCCTCGGCCCGGCACCGATCCGCCATGGACCGGATCACGTTCCACCACGACACGGTGCTGTCAGACGTGCACATGCTGCTGCCCAACGCTCGGCACCTCATGAGCCGCCTGAACCGGGTCGGACAGCCCGTCTTCATCTCCAAGTTCAAGATCCTGTCAGACAGCGAGAGGGCCGGGACGGAGCTGACGGAGGTGACGGAGCTGACGGAGGCGGGAGAAGAAGGTGAGGACGCGGGAAAAGACACACGGGGACAAGATGGAGGACGTGTGGAAGCATTAGTGGACGAGGACGGAGATTTTGACATCACGCACCGACCGAGAAGCCCTCCGGAGGGGAGCGGCCGAGACCCGGTCTGCCCCGTCATCCTCCATCAGTCGGACCCGGGCCAGGAGGAGGAGGAGGAGGAGGAGGAGGAGGAGGAGGGGGAAGTCGTTATCAGGATCGAGCACACCATGGCCACCCCGCTGGAGGACGTCGGTAAGCAGGTGTGGCGGGGGGCGTGTCTGCTGGCCGACTTCATCCTCTCTGATCCGGGTCCTTTCAGAGGAGCCACCGTCCTCGAGCTCGGAGCGGGAACAGGTCTGACCAGCATCACCATGGCAACCGCCGCCAAAACAGTGTACTGCACGGATGTGGGGGAAGACCTACTGAGCATGTGCGAGAGGAACGTGGCGTTAAACAAGCACGTGACGGAGGCGTCTGGCGGGCAGGTGAAGGTGAGGCAGCTGGACTGGCTGCAGCAGGACCTGCCCACTGACGCTGAGGTGGAGTTCAGCTGGACGGAGGCGGAGGTGGCGGATCTGTACGACAACACGAGCGTCATCATCGCCGCTGATGTCTGTTACGATGACGAGCTGACGGACGGCCTCTTCCGGACTCTGCAGCGCCTCTGCAGCCACTTCAGCCACACCTGCACCGTCCTCATCGCCCTCGAGAGGAGGATGAACTTCACCCTGCGGCACATGGACGTCTCCTGCGAGGCCTACGACCACTTCACCCGCTGCCTGTCCCAGCTGGAGGAGGTGGAGGACGGCCGGTGCGGCTTCAGCGTGCAGCGGCTGCCCCCGGACTTCCCTCAGTTCCTGCTGTATGAGCGCATCGAGCAGCTGGAGCTGTGGAGGGTCACCTCCACCCCTCACCACACCCGAGCTCACCACACCCGAGCTGCGACCGGCGACGGCCCGGAGGTCAGCACACAAACGTCCAGCTGACAGCGGAAGTTCAGCTGCTTCACCCGTTAATGTGACTAATAAAGTTTTACTAAGAGTTTTAATAAGCCTCTTTGATTTATTGCACGGACTCAACTCACGCAGACGTCGTGATGACGTCATTTAAATGTTATCAGTCATCTGCTTTAAAGGTGCACTATGTGAGAAATGGCTCCCAGTGTTGGACAAGTCAGTGTCAAAATGCAACATATGACATATTACTAGTTACATTCATTTTAAAGTAATGTATTCATTCATTCATTGTCAACCGCTGATCTGTCTCTGTCTGTGTAGAGTAATGCATTACTTATTAAACATGCCTGAATCACCTCAGCAGAACAGTGAAACAGCTGAGATCAGATGAGCAGACAGACGATCGCAGGCTGATGCAGCTCAGCAGACCTGCAGCTTCGATAAGGTTTCCTGCAAGACTTTTTATTTTAGTCCACAGAACAAGGAACGCATGGTGAAGGTGTATTACAGTGCGCTCTGAGGATCAGGCTTCACCATTACTCCTCTTCATTACTCCTCATCATTACTCCTCACCATTACTCCTCATCATTACTCCTCTTCATTACTCCTCTTCATTACTCCTCATCATTGAACAGAACTTCTAGGCTCGGCTGTATTAACCACAGAGTCTATATTAAGATGTTCCTGTTGGTGTGGACGCTTCACTCGGTGGGTATCTGGATTGTAACACGTCAGGTAACATTACTGTAGTAATAAATTACTGAAGTCTTATTAGTGACGCATTATATGACTCTGTTACAAATATATTATTGATAGACAGGTTTGGAGACTAACGCACATCAACTAGGATAAAAGGAATAATAATTATAAGTAATAACAATAATAATAAATTCACACTGTCGGGCAGCACATCTCCTGCTAACTGTTTCATGACTGTAGTTACTGTCAAAACTGATCTCTTCACATTCTGTTGATCGTCGTGGTACATTTTTGAATGTTTAAAACTAAAATTCTACATATTGCACCTTTAAAGCAAAGTCAGCGAGTCTTTGTCGTTCTCAGGACGAGAAAGACGTGAACTTGTTTGCGATGTTGGAATGAATGCCGGCTGCAAACTGTGAAATGATGTGCTCTTTGTTGTGTGTTGTTTTGTTCAGTGTTTAAGGCTGAAACGGTAAAAGTGAGTTTGTGCTCTGAGATGATTTACATGTAGAGTTATGATGATGATTAAAGGAGCAGTCCGTAGTTCAGGTGAGGAAATGTTAACGAGCAGAGAAAGATCTTCATCGACGGAAACAAACTAAATAATCAAACTCTTTGTTTTCACGACTGAATGAACAAACAGACCTTAAAGGACAACACATTTAATACTGTGTACTGTGTTTACATGTGGCGGACCCTGCCACCTGTCCAGCTTGAAACAGTGTTCTGGGACCTTATTCTCCTCTGAGAACAGCTTGTTCTATTCACTTATGGAAACAGTTTGTATCATTACCTCATTAATATGTAAATATTAAAATTCTAAGTCTGGATGTCCTCTACAAAACTACAGAGTGCTCCTTTAATATCACGATGACATCATCTTTAGATGACATTAAACTATGAAACGGTGTCTGAGCTTTAACTTCCTGCAGATATCAGCACTGTGAACACGTCCCACACATATAATGACACTTTAATACAAAGAACAATAAACAGGAGCTCAGACTTTAACAGTTGTCAGTCTGATGACGTCAGCAGGAGTTTGTTCACTGATTAAACGAGCTCCTTTACTGCTAACATTTCAACACGGAAGTCCGTTTGACTTCTGTGATTTTAACGTCTCTTCTGACGTGCTGACAGTTTGTTAGGATCCCTCTCTGTTTGTTCTTCATGTGAAATAATCGTCTTTTGTTGATCACAATCACAAACGTTGCGTAAACGCTCGTTTTCAACAGTTTTGTAACACCGGTTACGGACAGTTTCGTAACCCCGCACAAACAAAGCCTTTTGAATTTCCCGCAGCTGCCCGGGCGGCACGTGAGCGCGGCTCGCAGCCCGATTGGCTCCGTCGGAGCGTCAGTTTAAAGAGCCACCGCGAGCTGCGTTTCTATTGGCCAGCTGCGTTCTAGCGCCAAGATTTCAATAAAAAGGCGAGCGGACAACAGAAGCCGCTTCAGTCTCTGCTCTCCGTCTGTCCGCTGCTGCCGACTTCAGACTTTTTACACTTTCAGCTCCTTTCTTTGTTCCCGCTTTTAATCGCGTAACTTATCTTTTATTCGTGAGTCCGTCTGAACTCGAAGGAAGTCAAGATGCTTTCTGCTCGCTCTCCTCTGTCCGCCAAGAATGAGAACAGCGTCAGCAGCCAGATGAACAACATGTCGCTGGACAAAGAGAACACGGTGAGACTCCTGATGTTTAACGTGCTGCTGAGGTGAACAAGTGTCGGGCTCAAGTCCTCTTCCACTGTTTTTAACTGGAAACTCGCGGCAGCCATTTTGTGAGCAGCTCAGCCCGACTGACCCAGATATAATCTGTATTTAGGCTCAAATCAAACCCGCGAATTCAGTGTGAAACTATAGAAAGCAGTTCTTAGTCACTGACGTTAGTTTCTTGTCGTTCATCTTTCAGCCACCGAGCCTGAACACGACCCGAATCCTGGCGTCCAAAACCGCGCGGAAAATCTTCGACGAGCCTGCGGTAAGTGAGTCCAAAGCTGCTGAGAGCTTCCAGGTGTGTGTGTGTGTGTGTGTGTGTGTGTGACAGGTAGAGAGTGTGTGTGTGTGTGTGTGAGATGATGTCTGTCTGTTCTGCTCATCTGGCGCCTAAATTGTCGGTTCTGGCGCCAACACGGACGATCAGCTGTCCCTGTGGGTGTCATGCTGAGCTCGTGCAGTTTGCTGCTGACAGAGTATCTGACATGTTTCTCTGTGGATCGTCTACATGTCGGTGAACGTTGCTTCATTTCTTCATCAGTGTCTAAAATGTGGAACTGTGTAAAGTTGACACAGGAAGTGTTCGTCCACACGTCAGCTCAGATGTTCCAGTCTTCAGATCGTGGACTTGGTTTTCCTCTTTAACCACCAGCAGCAGTAAATGTGTTGGATCTTTGTACCGTCTGGATCCACTGGATTCTCCATCAGACACCACGAACATGATGCAGAGTCCACATCATGTTTTCCAGCTGAAGCTGAGCACATGCAGCCTGTTGGAAGTGATCACATCTGAGCTGAAACTGATGATTCTTAATGATTGATCTGCAGATCGGTTCATGTTCAGCTGATCAGCCGTTTGGTTTATAAAATAAAGTCCCGTCAGTGTCCAGAGCTCCAGCTGACGTCTTCTAACAGCCAAAAGTGTTCACTTTGATTTAACGTCTCATCATTTAAACACAGAAAATGGTCTTTATGTTCCGACTGAAACAGACGGAGACGTCAGTCTGCAGCTTCAGACCTGCACACAGCAGCTGGAACATGTGACTCGTGTGTGTCTGCTGTAGATTTGACAGGCTGGTGGTGTGTTTTGTGTGTTTTCAGCCCAAAGCCGTGAAGAAGAGCAGCCGTGAGGAGCAGGAGGAGCCGCTGCTGAAGGAAAACCCTCGTCGCTTCGTCATCTTCCCCATCCAGTACCACGACATCTGGCAGATGTACAAGAAGGCCGAGGCGTCTTTCTGGACAGCAGAGGAGGTAAACGTGGACACGAGTCGGTGCTCGGTTCAGGGCAGGTCGTCACTCGACTTCCCTCTGTGCTCTCAGAAACACGACAGCATGAATGTGGCCTCATCATGGTGTTAAAGGTTAACACGGACTGCTGAGCTGAAGGGGCCGACAGGTGGAGCCTCCAGGTGTTGATGATGTCATGTTAACGGCTTGTGTTTGTTCAGGTGGATCTGTCCAAGGACCTGCAGCACTGGGAGTCTCTGAAGGACGAGGAGCGCTACTTCATCTCTCACGTGTTGGCTTTCTTCGCCGCCAGCGACGGCATCGTCAACGAGAACCTGGTGAGGAGCCCACGCCCGTTAACTCGTCGCCTCCACAGCACCAGACTCCTGCTACAAATCCTGAGATTTAAGAGCTGCTGAAACGGCCACTTTCTGAATCACTGATGCTTCTTGTAAAGTCGGCATCAAATGCAACATGTATGAAAGGAGCCAATATTTAACTGACGGTAAACATCAGATTGAACTGTGACCAGTGGAGATTAGTGGAGATGAGAGGCAGGTGGAATCATCTCCAGTCAAACTCCAACTTTATGGACTGATGAGTTAAATTAACATTAATGTGGATTAATCACAAAAACTGTCACAAATCCTGAAGTGCAAAGTTTCACCAGCCAATAAAACTTCAGCTTCATCATCAGAAAATATTGACGGACTCCATCGATCATTAAAACGTTCTCATGATGTTCTCCATGTGACCACCAGGTGGAGCGCTTCACCCAGGAAGTGCAGGTGACGGAGGCCAGGTGTTTCTATGGTTTCCAGATCGCCATGGAGAACATCCACTCAGAGATGTACAGCCTCCTGATCGACACCTACATCAGGGAGCCCAAAGAGAGGTGAGACCCTGTCCCTGCTGGTCCCTGCTGGACTCTGCTGGTCCCTGCTGGGCTCTGCTGGTCCCTGCTGGCTCTGCTGGTCCCTGCTGGGCTCTGCTGGTCCCTGCTGGGCTCTGCTGGTCCCTGCTGGGCTCTGCTGGTCCCTGCTGGTCCCTGCTGGTCCCTGCTGGTCCCTGCTGGGCTCTGCTGGTCCCTGCTGGGCTCTGCTGGGCTCTGCTGGTCCCTGCTGGTGTGTGACGGTGTGTTTACTGACCCACAGAGAATACCTCTTCAACGCCATCGAGACTCTGCCGTGTGTGAAGAAGAAGGCCGACTGGGCGCTCAACTGGATCGGCAACAAGAACGCCAACTACGGTAAACCTGCCGTCTGACTCCGTGTGAGCTTCAGCTCTGATATTGATCCTGATCAGGTATTGATTGTCCCTCTGTGCTTCCTCCAGGAGAGCGTGTGGTGGCCTTCGCTGCAGTGGAGGGAATCTTCTTCTCTGGTTCCTTCGCTGCCATCTTCTGGCTGAAGAAGAGAGGCCTGATGCCCGGCCTGACCTTCTCCAACGAGCTCATCAGCAGAGACGAGGTGACATCATCGATCCTATCAGCCAATCAGATCACTGAACGGCTTCAGTTTCACTGTTGTGATGCGTTCAGGGTCCATGTAGTAACTGTGTTGTGATGCGTTCAGGGTCCATGTAGTAACTGTGTTGTGATGCGTTCAGGGTCCATGTAGTAACTGTGTTGTGATGCGTTCAGGGTCCATGTAGTAACTGTGTTGTGATGCGTTCAGGGTCCATGTAGTAACTGTGTTGTGATGCGTTCAGGGTCCATGTAGTAACTGTGTTGTGATGCGTTCAGGGTCCATGTAGTAACTGTGTTGTGATGCGTTCAGGGTCCATGTAGTAACTGTGTTGTGATGCGTTCAGGGTCCATGTAGTAACTGTGTTGTGATGCGTTCAGGGTCCATGTAGTAACTGTGTTGTGGTGCGTTCAGGGTCTGCACTGTGACTTTGCCTGTCTGATGTTCAAACACCTGGTGAACAAGCCGTCGGCAGAAACCGTCACCAGCATCATCAAGAACGCCGTGAAGATCGAGCAGGTGGGTGACGGACGGATGAACTGTGCTGCTGAGCGTGTTGCTGCCGCTGGTCTCGCTGGTCTCACTGCTGTGTTGTTGTGTTCAGGAGTTCCTGACGGAGAGTCTGCCTGTGAAGCTGATCGGGATGAACTGTGAGCTCATGAAGCAGTACATCGAGTTCGTCGCCGACAGACTGATGCTGGAGCTCGGCTTCTCAAAGGTGAGCACCTCCCAGCAGGGCTTCTGATGATGGAGCTGGGGGGGGTCAGGTCTCATGTGGACCAGGTCTCATGTGGACCAGGTCTCATGTGGACCAGGTCTCATGTGGACCAGGTCTCATGTGGACCAGGTCTCATGTGGACCAGGTCTCATGTGGGTCAGGTCTCATGTGGGTCAGGTCTCATGCGGGTCAGGTCTCATGTGGGTCAGGTCTCATGTGGGTCAGGTCTCATGTGGACCAGGTCTCGTGTGGACCAGGTCTCATGTGGACCAGGTCTCATGCGGACCAGGTCTCATGCGGACCAGGTCTCATGTGGACCAGGTCTCATGTGGACTAGGTCTCATGTGGGTCAGGTCTCATGTGGGTCAGGTCTCATGTGGGTCAGGTCTCATGTGGACCAGGTCTCATGTGGGTCAGGTCTCATGTGGGTCAGGTCTCATGTGGGTCAGGTCTCGTGTGGGTCAGGTCTCGTGTGGACCAGGTCTCATGTGGACTAGGTCTCGTGTGGACCAGGTCTCGTGTGGACCAGGTCTCATGTGGGTCAGGTCTAGGGATGGGCGATATGGACTAAAAAATGTATCCCGATAATTTCTGGTATTTATCACGGTAACGATAAAAATGGCGATAAATAAACACCAATTCAGCCTAATCATTTTGACTATAAATCTATCACCAAAATAATAATAAAGGCTACTAAACTACAACAATTAAGTTCAAGCAGTACACCTGTACTGCAAAAATGTTTGTTGTTTTTCATTCGTTCATTTGTTAGGGCTGTCATTTTTTATTCGAAATTTCGTTCGAAAGTGGGGGGGAAGTTCTTATTCGAATGTAATGACCTGTTCGAAATCAAAATGTACAGTCTATTAGACCGTTTGAAGTAGTTTGCCTTGTGATCCAGCAGAGGGCGCTCTAAAACTTCACTATCAGCTTGACCTACTGCACGCGCTATTGACCCTTGACCTATCAATTCAGCTAGCGTTAGCTTATGTTGTTTGCTACGAAAATGCGACACAAGCGAGCAAAGCCGTCCTGAGCGGCGAACGACAACAAATCTGACCTCACCTGCTAGCTTGCCACCCACGTGAGGCAGCGGAGACTGAGGCAACACAGACGAGCGGAGCTGCCGAGCAACGTCATGTGTACAACCTCGTCTGTGTGCTGCATGAATGTGATGTTAGACGGACTGTGAAGTTAATAAAATAATGAAAATAATGTCGTGCGGTGTCCAGATAATGGAGGTGGAGCCTTGTTGAGGAACGCGCTCCTCGCTGCCCGGCGTATCTGCTCCGCCTTCCGCCATTGGTGTCAATATTATACGTGTTGGGCTGCGAGTGTGTCGCGCGCTTACATACGGGAATTTATCGTTTTTTATCGTGTGATGACATATTCTCACCGTGGGGAATGTTTTTGACGATATATCGTTAACGATAACATATCGCACATTCCTAGTCAGGTCTCATGCGGGTCAGGTCTCATGTGGACCAGGTCTCATGCGGGTCAGGTCTCGTGCGGGTCAGGTCTCATGCGGGTCAGGTCTCGTGTGGACCAGGTCTCATGTGGACCAGGTCTCGATGTGAACCAGGTCTCGTGTGGACCAGGTCTCATGTGGACCAGGTCTCATGAGGACCAGGTCTCATGAGGGCCAGGTCTCATGAGGACCAGGTCTCATGTGGACCAGGTCTCATGTGGGTCAGGTCTCATGTGGGCCAGGTCTCATGTGGACCAGGTCTGTGATGATGAGCGGCGCAGGGGTACGGACCTCAGCCAGTGATGGGGGCTGAGTGCTGCTGCTGCGCTCTGATTGGTGGACGTGTGGTTCGCTGACAGACCGGCAGCAGCACGAGACAGACGCCTGACTGAACAGACCGACAGCTGCAGCAGCGGTGGAGGGTTTTCAGGGCCGGGTGGGTGTCCGGTTCAGATCGGAGGGTTTCACTGAGCCGCCGTCTCGTGGTTTCAGGGTTTAGAGGTGAAATCATCACAGCTGTGATCAGACTGAAGGAAAAACTGTCGGCAGGTTAAAATCTAAGCTGTGATTCAGGACGTACACGTGGACGCTGAACATCAGGATGTTTCTGTGTCGGCGGGCCTCCACATGTGGGCCGTTGTTGCTGTGGGTGGAGTTGAGTGGAGGATGGTCTGACCTGTGGTCTGTCTCTGTAGATCTACCGGGTGGAGAACCCCTTCGACTTCATGGAGAACATCTCTCTGGAGGGAAAGACCAACTTCTTTGAGAAGCGGGTGGGCGAGTACCAGAGGATGGGCGTGATGTCGGGCTCCACAGACAACACCTTCAGGCTGGACGCAGACTTCTGAGCACCCTGGTGGAGACGAGCCACGCCCACTCACATGCTCAGACTCCGCCCTGCAGGAGGAGAGGGGTGGAGTCAGCACAAACACTTGAACCTCATCCATCATGACGGACAGCAGCTGCCTCAGCTGGAGGTTTCTCCTCTGCTGTTGCATCCTGGGATTGTTTTTCTTTTTTTACAGACGGACTCTGATGAACTCTTTATCTTCTCTCAGCTTGTTGTTTTTGTACATAAAGTTGTTTTTAGCTGCATTTTGTGATAAAATGTAACTCCAGATTATATTTCAGTACTTTCAGCTGCGTGTTTTAGTTACTTTAAATTGTACAGTTTTTTTGTTTTTGTTTTTTTTTCCTCAGACGACTTGTTTTTTAATAAAAGTTAAATGGAAACATAACTGAGTTTGTCTGTTTCCTTAATGAGAGCAGCTGATTGGCTTTCATCTCTAGACGTTGCTGAACTTTGTTTTATGGATTTTATTCCTGAAGTTAAGTTTGAAATTAGAAGCTGAAATTAAAACGTGTGTTTGAGCTTCTCTGAAAAATCTGCAGGTTTGGGGAAAAAACAAACAGACGAGAGTCAGGACCTGACATAAACACCTAATTATTTTATTTCTCCATGTTTGTTTTTTTTGTCCGAAAAAAACAAGAAATTTGTCAAATCTTCAGACTGGACGGTTTTTAGATCAAAGTTCCTGTTGGCAAAATGACAAACCTACACAGGCCCTGAGAGACGAGTGAAGACGACCGTCTGTCTCCATCTGTGGGGACAAAATCTTACAAAGAAAGTCAGCAAAAAGAAAAACAAGGACCAGAACTCTATTTTTAATTTCCTAACTGGCAGCTGTGGCTCAGAGGTGCAGCCAGCGTCTGGTTATCGGAGGGTCGCTGGTTCGATTCTCCTGGTCTGCAAACTGAAGTGTCATTGGGCAAAATACTGAACCCCAGACTGCTCCTGGTGTTCAGCACTTTGCATGGCAGCTTCCACCGAAATAGAGTGATTGCACTCTACTAATGAATCAAACCTACCTGGATACTAGTTAGGCTGAGGAACGCATGAATTTTGGGTTTCATGCAACTACAAACTGTTCCTACATTTATATTCAAATCACTATATTGAGCCACTCCGTCACTGGGAGCATGTATTACATGTGATGAGGAGCTATTCTTACCCAAAACTCAGGCTTTCCTCAGCCCACCGATCAGACACACATCACATGTGGTGTAATGTGATCGTGCTCTACTAATAAACCAAACTTCCTCCTTTAATCTCAGCAGTTTATTTTTAGAGAACTGACCACATTGCTACACTTTCATTGCTCTGTTCAGCCGTGGCTCAGGGGTAAAGGCAGCGTCTTGTTATTAGAAGGTTGCTGGTTCGATTCTAGCAGAACCCAGATATTCCCGGGAAATTTCCTGGGAATTTTAGTAAACTTTAATTTTTGGTAAAGCTCCTCAGCTCTGTCTCTCCTCCTCAGCTCTGTCTCTCTCCTCCTCAGCTCTCTCTCTCCTCCTCAGCTCTGTCTCTCCTCCTCAGCTCTCTCTCTCCTCCTCAGCTCTGTCTCTCTCCTCCTCAGCTCTGTCTCTCTCCTCCTCAGCTCCGTCTCTCCTCCTCAGCTCCGTCTCTCCTCCTCAGCTCTGTCTCTCCTCCTCAGCTCTCTCTCCTCCTCAGCTCTGTCTCTCCTCCTCAGCTCTGTCTCTCCTCCTCAGCTCTGTCTCTCTCTCCTCAGCTCTGTCTCTCCTCCTCAGCTCTGTCTCTCTCCTCCTCAGCTCTGTCTCTCCTCCTCAGCTCCGTCTCTCCTCCTCAGCTCTGTCTCTCTCCTCCTCAGCTCTGTCTCTCTCCTCCTCAGCTCTGTCTCTCCTCCTCAGCTCCGTCTCTCCTCCTCAGCTCTGTCTCTCCTCCTCAGCTCTGTCTCTCCTCCTCAGCTCTGTCTCTCTCCTCCTCAGCTCTCTCTCTCCTCCTCAGCTCTGTCTCTCCTCCTCAGCTCTGTCTCTCCTCCTCAGCTCTCTCTCTCCTCCTCAGCTCTCTCTCTCCTCCTCAGCTCCATCTCTCCTCCTCAGCTCCGTCTCTCCTCCTCAGCTCTCTCTCTCCTCCTCAGCTCCGTCTCTCCTCCTCAGCTCTGTCTCTCCTCCTCAGCTCCGTCTCTCCTCCTCAGCTCTGTCTCTCCTCCTCAGCTCTGTCTCTCCTCCTCAGCTCTCTCTCTCCTCCTCAGCTCTGTCTCTCTCCTCCTCAGCTCCGTCTCTCCTCCTCAGCTCTCTCTCTCCTCCTCAGCTCTGTCTCTCCTCCTCAGCTCCGTCTCTCCTCCTCAGCTCTCTCTCTCCTCCTCAGCTCCGTCTCTCCTCCTCAGCTCTCTCTCTCCTCCTCAGCTCCGTCTCTCCTCCTCAGCTCCGTCTCTCCTCCTCAGCTCTGTCTCTCTCCTCCTCAGCTCTGTCTCTCCTCCTCAGCTCTGTCTCTCTCCTCCTCAGCTCCGTCTCTCCTCCTCAGCTCTCTCTCTCCTCCTCAGCTCCGTCTCTCCTCCTCAGCTCCGTCTCTCCTCCTCAGCTCTCTCTCTCCTCCTCAGCTCTGTCTCTCCTCCTCAGCTCTGTCTCTCCTCCTCAGCTCTGTCTCTCCTCCTCAGCTCTGTCTCTCCTCCTCAGCTCTCTCTCTCCTCCTCAGCTCTGTCTCTCCTCCTCAGCTCTATCTCTCCTCCTCAGCTCTGTCTCTCCTCCTCAGCTCTGTCTCTCCTCCTCAGCTCTGTCTCTCTCCTCCTCAGCTCTGTCTCTCCTCCTCAGCTCCGTCTCTCCTCCTCAGCTCTGTCTCTCCTCCTCAGCTCTGTCTCTCTCCTCCTCAGCTCTGTCTCTCCTCCTCAGCTCTGTCTCTCTCCTCCTCAGCTCTGTCTCTCTCCTCCTCAGCTCTGTCTCTCTCCTCCTCAGCTCTGTCTCTCCTCCTCAGCTCCGTCTCTCCTCCTCAGCTCTGTCTCTCCTCCTCAGCTCTGTCTCTCCTCCTCAGCTCTGTCTCTCCTCCTCAGCTCTGTCTCTCCTCCTCAGCTCCGTCTCTCCTCCTCAGCTCTGTCTCTCCTCCTCAGCTCCGTCTCTCTCCTCCTCAGCTCTGTCTCTCCTCCTCAGCTCTGTCTCTCCTCCTCAGCTCCGTCTCTCCTCCTCAGCTCTGTCTCTCTCCTCCTCAGCTCTGTCTCTCCTCCTCAGCTCCGTCTCTCCTCCTCAGCTGTCTCTCTCCTCCTCAGCTCCGTCTCTCCTCCTCAGCTCCGTCTCTCCTCCTCAGCTCTGTCTCTCTCCTCCTCAGCTCCGTCTCTCCTCCTCAGCTCTGTCTCTCCTCCTCAGCTCTGTCTCTCTCCTCCTCAGCTCCATCTCTCCTCCTCAGCTCTCTCTCTCCTCCTCAGCTCCGTCTCTCCTCCTCAGCTCCGTCTCTCCTCCTCAGCTCCGTCTCTCCTCCTCAGCTCTCTCTCTCTCCTCCTCAGCTCTGTCTCTCCTCCTCAGCTCTGTCTCTCTCCTCCTCAGCTCTGTCTCTCCTCCTCAGCTCCGTCTCTCCTCCTCAGCTCTGCTCTCTCCTCCTCAGCTCTGTCTCTCCTCCTCAGCTCTGTCTCTCCTCCTCAGCTCCGTCTCTCCTCCTCAGCTCCGTCTCTCCTCCTCAGCTCTGTCTCTCCTCCTCAGCTCTGTCTCTCCTCCTCAGCTCTGTCTCTCCTCCTCAGCTCTGTCTCTCTCCTCCTCAGCTCTGTCTCTCCTCCTCAGCTCTGTCTCTCCTCCTCAGCTCTGTCTCTCTCCTCCTCAGCTCTGTCTCTCCTCCTCAGCTCTGTCTCTCCTCCTCAGCTCTGTCTCTCTCCTCCTCAGCTCCGTCTCTCCTCCTCAGCTCCGTCTCTCCTCCTCAGCTCTGTCTCTCCTCCTCAGCTCTGTCTCTCCTCCTCAGCTCTGTCTCTCTCCTCCTCAGCTCTGTCTCTCCTCCTCAGCTCTGTCTCTCCTCCTCAGCTCTGTCTCTCCTCCTCAGCTCTGTCTCTCTCTCCTCAGCTCTGTCTCTCTCCTCCTCAGCTCTGTCTCTCCTCCTCAGCTCCGTCTCTCCTCCTCAGCTCTGTCTCTCTCCTCCTCAGCTCTGTCTCTCCTCCTCAGCTCCGTCTCTCCTCCTCAGCTCTGTCTCTCTCCTCCTCAGCTCTGTCTCTCTCCTCCTCAGCTCTGTCTCTCCTCCTCAGCTCCGTCTCTCTCCTCCTCAGCTCTGTCTCTCCTCCTCAGCTCTGTCTCTCCTCCTCAGCTCTGTCTCTCCTCCTCAGCTCTGTCTCTCCTCCTCAGCTCTGTCTCTCCTCCTCAGCTCCGTCTCTCCTCCTCAGCTGTCTCTCTCCTCCTCAGCTCTGTCTCTCTCCTCCTCAGCTCCGTCTCTCCTCCTCAGCTCTGTCTCTCTCCTCCTCAGCTCTGTCTCTCCTCCTCAGCTCCTCTCTCCTCCTCAGCTCTGTCTCTCTCCTCCTCAGCTCTCTCTCTCCTCCTCAGCTCTGTCTCTCTCCTCCTCAGCTCCGTCTCTCCTCCTCAGCTCTGTCTCTCCTCCTCAGCTCTCTCTCTCCTCCTCAGCTCTGTCTCTCCTCCTCAGCTCCGTCTCTCCTCCTCAGCTCTGTCTCTCCTCCTCAGCTCTGTCTCTCTCCTCCTCAGCTCTGTCTCTCCTCCTCAGCTCTGTCTCTCTCCTCCTCAGCTCCGTCTCTCTCCTCCTCAGCTCTGTCTCTCTCCTCCTCAGCTCTGTCTCTCCTCCTCAGCTCCGTCTCTCCTCCTCAGCTCTGTCTCTCCTCCTCAGCTCTGTCTCTCCTCCTCAGCTCTGTCTCTCCTCCTCAGCTCTGTCTCTCCTCCTCAGCTCCGTCTCTCCTCCTCAGCTGTCTCTCTCCTCCTCAGCTCCGTCTCTCTCCTCCTCAGCTCTGTCTCTCCTCCTCAGCTCTGTCTCTCCTCCTCAGCTCCGTCTCTCCTCCTCAGCTCTCTCTCTCCTCCTCAGCTCTGTCTCTCCTCCTCAGCTCCGTCTCTCCTCCTCAGCTCTCTCTCTCCTCCTCAGCTCTGTCTCTCCTCCTCAGCTCCGTCTCTCCTCCTCAGCTCTCTCTCTCCTCCTCAGCTCTGTCTCTCTCCTCCTCAGCTCTGTCTCTCCTCCTCAGCTCCGTCTCTCCTCCTCAGCTCTCTCTCTCCTCCTCAGCTCCGTCTCTCCTCCTCAGCTCCGTCTCTCCTCCTCAGCTCTGTCTCTCTCCTCCTCAGCTCTGTCTCTCCTCCTCAGCTCCGTCTCTCCTCCTCAGCTCTGTCTCTCTCCTCCTCAGCTCCATCTCTCCTCCTCAGCTCTCTCTCTCCTCCTCAGCTCTGTCTCTCCTCCTCAGCTCCGTCTCTCCTCCTCAGCTCCGTCTCTCCTCCTCAGCTCTCTCTCTCTCCTCCTCAGCTCTGTCTCTCCTCCTCAGCTCTGTCTCTCTCCTCCTCAGCTCTCTCTCCTCCTCAGCTCCGTCTCTCCTCCTCAGCTCTGTCTCTCCTCCTCAGCTCTGTCTCTCCTCCTCAGCTCTGTCTCTCCTCCTCAGCTCTGTCTCTCTCTCCTCAGCTCTGTCTCTCTCCTCCTCAGCTCTGTCTCTCCTCCTCAGCTCTGTCTCTCCTCCTCAGCTCTGTCTCTCTCCTCCTCAGCTCTGTCTCTCCTCCTCAGCTCTGTCTCTCTCCTCCTCAGCTCTGTCTCTCCTCCTCAGCTCCGTCTCTCCTCCTCAGCTCTGTCTCTCCTCCTCAGCTCTGTCTCTCCTCCTCAGCTCTGTCTCTCCTCCTCAGCTCCGTCTCTCCTCCTCAGCTCTGTCTCTCTCCTCCTCAGCTCTGTCTCTCCTCCTCAGCTCCGTCTCTCCTCCTCAGCTCTGTCTCTCTCCTCCTCAGCTCTGTCTCTCTCCTCCTCAGCTCTGTCTCTCCTCCTCAGCTCCGTCTCTCTCCTCCTCAGCTCTCTCTCTCCTCCTCAGCTCTGTCTCTCCTCCTCAGCTCTGTCTCTCCTCCTCAGCTCTGTCTCTCCTCCTCAGCTCTGTCTCTCCTCCTCAGCTCTGTCTCTCCTCCTCAGCTCTGTCTCTCCTCCTCAGCTCTCTCTCTCCTCCTCAGCTCTGTCTCTCTCCTCCTCAGCTCTGTCTCTCCTCCTCAGCTCTGCTCTCTCCTCCTCAGCTCTGTCTCTCCTCCTCAGCTCTCTCTCTCCTCCTCAGCTCCGTCTCTCCTCCTCAGCTCTGTCTCTCCTCCTCAGCTCTGTCTCTCTCCTCCTCAGCTCCGTCTCTCCTCCTCAGCTCTGTCTCTCCTCCTCAGCTCTGTCTCTCTCCTCCTCAGCTCTGTCTCTCCTCCTCAGCTCCGTCTCTCCTCCTCAGCTCTGTCTCTCTCCTCCTCAGCTCTGTCTCTCCTCCTCAGCTCTGTCTCTCCTCCTCAGCTCTGTCTCTCCTCCTCAGCTCTGTCTCTCTCCTCCTCAGCTCCGTCTCTCCTCCTCAGCTCTGTCTCTCCTCCTCAGCTCTGTCTCTCCTCCTCAGCTCTGTCTCTCCTCCTCAGCTCCGTCTCTCCTCCTCAGCTCTGTCTCTCCTCCTCAGCTCTGTCTCTCCTCCTCAGCTCCGTCTCTCCTCCTCAGCTCTGTCTCTCCTCCTCAGCTCTGTCTCTCCTCCTCAGCTCTGTCTCTCCTCCTCAGCTCTGTCTCTCTCCTCCTCAGCTCTGTCTCTCCTCCTCAGCTCTGTCTCTCCTCCTCAGCTCCGTCTCTCCTCCTCAGCTCTGTCTCTCCTCCTCAGCTCTGTCTCTCTCCTCCTCAGCTCTGTCTCTCCTCCTCAGCTCTGTCTCTCCTCCTCAGCTCTGTCTCTCCTCCTCAGCTCCGTCTCTCTCCTCCTCAGCTCTGTCTCTCCTCCTCAGCTCCGTCTCTCCTCCTCAGCTCTGTCTCTCCTCCTCAGCTCTGTCTCTCCTCCTCAGCTCTGTCTCTCCTCCTCAGCTCTGTCTCTCTCCTCCTCAGCTCTGTCTCTCCTCCTCAGCTCTGTCTCTCCTCCTCAGCTCCGTCTCTCTCCTCCTCAGCTCTGTCTCTCCTCCTCAGCTCTGTCTCTCCTCCTCAGCTCCGTCTCTCTCCTCCTCAGCTCTGTCTCTCTCCTCCTCAGCTCCATCTCTCCTCCTCAGCTCCATCTCTCAGCTCCATCTCTCCTCCTCAGCTCTGTCTCTCCTCCTCAGCTCTGTCTCTCCTCCTCAGCTCTGTCTCTCCTCCTCAGCTCTGTCTCTCCTCCTCAGCTCTGTCTCTCTCCTCCTCAGCTCTGTCTCTCCTCCTCAGCTCTGTCTCTCCTCCTCAGCTCTGTCTCTCTCCTCCTCAGCTCTGTCTCTCCTCCTCAGCTCTCTCTCTCCTCCTCAGCTCTGTCTCTCTCCTCCTCAGCTCCGTCTCTCCTCCTCAGCTCTGTCTCTCCTCCTCAGCTCTGTCTCTCCTCCTCAGCTCTGTCTCTCCTCCTCAGCTCTGTCTCTCTCCTCCTCAGCTCCGTCTCTCCTCCTCAGCTCCGTCTCTCCTCCTCAGCTCCGTCTCTCTCCTCCTCAGCTCTGTCTCTCTCCTCCTCAGCTCTGTCTCTCCTCCTCAGCTCTGTCTCTCCTCCTCAGCTCCGTCTCTCCTCCTCAGCTCTGTCTCTCCTCCTCAGCTCCGTCTCTCCTCCTCAGCTCTGTCTCTCCTCCTCAGCTCTGTCTCTCTCCTCCTCAGCTCCGTCTCTCCTCCTCAGCTCTGTTCTCCTCCTCAGCTCTGTCTCTCCTCCTCAGCTCTCTCTCCTCCTCAGCTCTCTCTCCTCCTCAGCTCTGTCTCTCCTCCTCAGCTCTGTCTCTCTCCTCCTCAGCTCTGTCTCTCCTCCTCAGCTCTGTCTCCTCCTCAGCTCTGCTCTCCTCCTCAGCTCTGTCTCTCCTCCTCAGCTCTGTCTCTCTCCTCCTCAGCTCTGTCTCTCCTCCTCAGCTCTGTCTCTCCTCCTCAGCTCTGTCTCTCTCCTCCTCAGCTCTGTCTCTCCTCCTCAGCTCTGTCTCTCCTCCTCAGCTCTGTCTCTCTCCTCCTCAGCTCTGTCTCTCTCCTCCTCAGCTCCGTCTCTCCTCCTCAGCTCTCGTCTCTCCTCCTCAGCTCTGTCTCTCCTCCTCAGCTCTGTCTCTCTCCTCCTCCTCAGCTCTGTCTCTCCTCCTCAGCTCTGTCTCTCCTCTTCATCTCTGTCTCTCCTCCTCAGCTCTGTCTCTCTCCTCCTCAGCTCTGTCTCTCCTCCTCAGCTCTGTCTCTCCTCCTCAGCTCTCATCTCTCCTCCTCAGCTCTGTCTCTCCTCCTCAGCTCTGTCTCTCCTCCTCAGCTCTGTCTCTCTCCTCCTCAGCTCTGTCTCTCTCCTCCTCAGCTCTGTCTCTCCTCTTCAGCTCTGTCTCTTCTCCTCAGCTCTATCTCTCCTCCTCAGCTGTGTCTCTCCTCCTCAGCTCTGTCTCTCACATGAAGCTGAGGCTGATGTGATGAATTCAGTTAATAAGGTGTTGGACACATGAAAACGTGAAGGCTGATTTTCCTGGAATCTTCCTGGAATTTCTCCCGGAAAATTTCCGGTAATTTACCGGAAATTTACCGGAAAATTGCCGGTAATTTTCCGGATATTACCGTAATTTCCCGGTAATTTTCCGGGAATTTTCTGGACCTTTACCGGGAATTTCCCGGAAATTTTCCGGGATATTCCCGGAAATATTCCGGGATATTCTCGGGAATTTTCCAGAAATTTTAATAAACTTTAATTTTTGGTAGAATTGAAACTTCTGTGAAATCAAGTTTGTCAGCAACGTCCAGGAAACGTTGACACTGATGACTCAAGACAATCAGATTCAACAGTGGATTTATTTCATCACATTTCTTCATTCTGATGCTTCTTTGTGTCCCACAACCACCGTCCACAGAGACACAGAGTGCAGCTGAGGCTGATGTGATGAATTCAGTTAATAAAGTGTTGCACACATGAAAATGTGAAGGCTTATTTTCCTGGAATCTTCCTGGAATTTGCCGGCAATTTACCGGAAAATTGCCGGTAACTTTCCGGATATTTACCGGGAATTTTCCGGAAATTTTCCGGGAAATATCCGGGAATTTTCCGGGATATTCCCGGCAATCTTCCGGGATATTCTCGGGAATTTTCCGGAAATTTTAATAAACTTTAATTTTTGGTAGAGTTGCTACAGTTGTGAGATCAAATTTTTCAGCAACGTCCAGGATGACTCAAGACAATCAGATTCAACAGTGGATTTATTTCATCACATTGTCTCATTTCTTCATTCTGATGCTTCTTCATGTCCCACAAACACCGTCCACAGAGACACAGAGTGCAGCTGAGGCTGATGTGATGACTTCAGTTCTCATGAACTCTCATATAGTTCGACACATAAAAATGTGAGGACTGAGTTTCCTGGAATTTTCCTGGAATTTACGGGGGAAGTTCCTGGATTTTCCCTGGAATTTCCTCAGCCTCTCTCCTCCTCAGCTCTGTCTCTCACATGAAGCTGAGGCTGATGTGATGACTTCAGTTCATAAAGTGTTGGACACATGAAAATGTGAAGGTTGAGTTTCCTGGAATTCTCCTGGAATTTCCGGCAATGTACCGGGAAATTGCCGGTAATTTTTCGGAAATTTCACGGGAAATTGCCGGTAATTTCCCTGAAATTTTCGGCAATCTTCCGGGATATTCTCGGGAATTTTCCAGAAATTTTAATAAACTTTAATTTTTGGTAGAATTGAAACTTCTGTGAAATCAAGTTTGTCAGCAACGTCCAGGAAACGTTGACACTGATGACTCAAGACAATCAGATTCAACAGTGGATTTATTTCATCACATTTCTTCATTCTGATGCTTCTTTGTGTCCCACAAACACCGTCCTCAGAGACACAGAGTGCAGCTGAGGCTGATTTGATGAATTCAGTTATTAAAGTGTTGGACACATGAAAATGTGAAGGCTGATTTTCCTGGAATCTTCCTGGAATTTGCCGGCAATTTACCGGAAAATTGCCGGTAATTTTCTGGATATTTACTGGGAATTTTCCGGAAATTTTCCGGGAAATTGCCGGTAATGTTCCGGGATATTCCCGGAAATTTTCCGGAAATTTTCATAAACTTTAATTTTTGGTAGAGTTGCTAGGATGACTCAAGACAATCACATTCAACAGTGGATTTATTTAATCACATTGTCTCAGTTCTTCATTCTGATGCTTCTTCGTGTCCCACAAACACCGTCCACATAGACAGAGTGCAGCTGAGGCTGATGTGATGACTTCACTTCTTATGAACTCTCATATAGTTCGACACATAAAAATGTGAGGGCTGAGCTTCCTGGAATTTTCCTGGAATTTACCGGGGAAGTTCCTGGATTTTCCCTGGAATTTCCTCTGCCTCTCTCCTCCTCAGCTCTGTCTCTCACATGAAGCTGAGGCTGATGTGTTGATTCAGTTCATAAAGTGTTGGACACATGAAAATGTGAAGGTTGATTTTCCTGGAATTTCCCGGCAATGTCCCGGCAATGTCCCGGGAAATTGCCGGCAAATTTTCGGAAATTTTCCGGAAATTTTCCGGTAAATTGCCGGTAATGTTCCGGTAAATTGCCGGTAATGTTCCGGTAAATTGCCGGTAATCTTCCGGGACATTCTCGGGAATTTTCCAGAAATTTTAATAAACTTTCATTTTTGGTAGAGTTGAAACTGCTGTAAAATCAAATTTGTCAGCAACGTCCAGGAAACGTTGACACTGATGACTCAAGACAATCAGATTCAACAGTGGATTTATTTCATCACATTGTCTCATTTCTTCATTCTGATGCTTCTTCGTGTCCCACAAACACCGTCCACAGAGACACAGAGTGTAACTGAGGCTGATGTGATGACTTCAGTTCTTATGAACTGTCAGATAGTTCGACACATGAAAATGTGAGGGCTGAGCTTCCTGGAATTTACCGGGGAAGTTCCTGCATTTTCCCTGGAATTTCCTCTGTCTCTGACATGAAGCTGAGGCTGATGTGATGACTTCAGTTCATAAAGTGTTGGACACATGAAAATGTGAAGGCTGATTTTCCTGGAATCTTCCTGGAATTTGCCGGCAATTTACCGGAAAATTGCCGGTAATTTTCCGGTAATTTTCCGGAAAATCTCCGGTAGTGTTCCGGGATATTCCCGGCAATCATCCGGAATATTCTCGGGAATTTTCCGGAAATTTTAATAAACTTTCATTTTTGGTAGAGTTGCTACAGTTGTGAGATCAAATTTGTCAGCAACGTCCATAATGACAAAAGACAATCACATTCAACAGTGGATTTATTTCATCACATTGTCTCAGTTTTCCTGGAATTTACCTGGAATTTTCCTGGAATTTACCGGGGAAGTTCCTGGATTCTCCCTGGAATTTCCTCAGCCTCTCTCCTCCTCAGCTCTGTCTCTCACATGAAGCTGAGGCTGATGTGATGAATTCAGTTCATAAAGTGTTGGACACATGAAAATGTGAAGGTTGATTTTCCTGGAATTCTCCTGGAATTTCCCGGCAATGTACCGGGAAATTGCCGGTAATTTTCCGGAAATTTACCGGAAAATTTCCGGAAATTTACCGGTAAATTGCCGGTAATGTTCCGGTAAATTGCCGGTAATCTTCCGGGATATTCTCGGGAATTTTCCAGAAACTTTAATAAACTTTCATTTTTGGTCGAGTTGCTACAGTTGTGAGATCAAATTTGTCAGCAACGTCCATAATGACAAAAGACAATCACATTCAACAGTGGATTTATTTCATCACATTGTCTCAGTTTTCCTGGAATTTACCTGGAATTTTCCTGGAATTTACCGGGGAAGTTCCTGGATTCTCCCTGGAATTTCCTCAGCCTCTCTCCTCCTCAGCTCTGTCTCTCACATGAAGCTGAGGCTGATGTGATGAATTCAGTTCATAAAGTGTTGGACACATGAAAATGTGAAGGTTGATTTTCCTGGAATTCTCCTGGAATTTCCCGGCAATGTACCGGTAATTTCCGGAAATTTACCGGTAAATTTCCGGAAATTTACCGGTAAATTGCCGGTAATGTTCCGGTAAATTGCCGGTAATCTTCCGGGATATTCTCGGGAATTTTCCAGAAACTTTAATAAACTTTCATTTTTGGTCGAGTTGAAACTGCTGTGAAATCAAATTTGTCAGCAACGTCCAGGAAACGTTGACACTGACAATCAGATTCAACAGTGGATTTATTTCATCACATTGTCTCATTTCTTCATTCTGATGCTTCTTCATGTTCCACAAACACCGTCCACAAAGACACAGAGTTAAGCTGAGGCTGATGTGATGACTTCAGTTCTCATGAACTCTCATATAGTTCGACACATAAAAATGTGAGGGCTGAGTTTCCTGGAATTTTCCTGGAATTTACGGGGGAAGTTCCTGGATTTTCCCTGGAATTTGCTCAGCCTCTCTCCTCCTCAGCTCTGTCTCTCGCATGAAGCTGAGGCTGATGTGATGACTTCAGTTCATAAAGTGTTGGACACATGAAAATGTGAAGGTTGAGTTTCCTGGAATTCTCCTGGAATTTCCCGGCAATGTACCGGGAAATTGCCGGTAATTTTTCGGAAATTTCACGGGAAATTGCCGGTAATGTTCCGGTAAATTTCCGGCAATCTTCCGGGATATTCTCGGGAATTTTCCAGAAATTTTAATAAACTTTAATTTTTGGTAGAATTGAAACTTCTGTGAAATCAAGTTTGTCAGCAACGTCCAGGAAACGTTGACACTGATGACTTAAGACAATCAGATTCAACAGTAGATTTATTTCATCACATTGTCTCAGTTCTTCATTCTGATGCTTCTTTGTGTCCCACAAACACCGTCCACAGAGACACAGAGTGCAGCTGAGGCTGATTTGATGAATTCAGTTAATAAAGTGTTGGACACATGAAAATGTGAAGGCTGATTTTCCTGGAATCTTCCTGGAATTTGCCGGCAATTTACCGGAAAATTACCGGAAATTTTCTGGATATTTACTGGGAATTTTCCGGAAATTTTCCGGGAAATTGCCGGTAATGTTCCGGGATATTCCCGGAAATTTTCCGGAAATTTTCATAAACTTTAATTTTTGGTAGAGTTGCTACAGCTGTGAGATCAAATTTGTCAGCAACGTCCAGGATGACTCAAGACAATCACATTCAACAGTGGATTTATTTAATCACATTGTCTCAGTTCTTCATTCTGATGCTTCTTCGTGCAGCTGAGGCTGATGTGATGACTTCACTTCTTATGAACTCTCATCTTCAGCTCTGTCTCTCACATGAAGCTGAGGCTGATGTGATGAATTCAGTTTATAAAGTGTTGGAAACATGAAAATGTGAAGGCTGATTTTCCTGGAATCTTCCTGGAATTTACCGGAAAATTGCCGGTAATTTTCCGGACATTTACCGGGAATTTTCCGGAAATTTTCCGGGAATTTCACGGAAATTTACCGTGAAATTTCCGGGAATTTCACGGAAATTTACCGGGAAATTTCCGGTAAATGTCCGGAAAATTACCGGCAATCTTCCGGGATATTCTCGGGAATTTTCCCGAAATTTTAATAAACTTTCATTTCAGAGTTGCTACAGCTGTAAAATCAAATTTGTCAGCAACGTCCAGGAAACGTTGACACTGATGACTCAAGACAATCAGATTCAACAGTGGATTTATTTCATCATATTGTCTCAGTTCTTCATTCTGATGCTTCTTCATGTCCCACAAACACCGTCCACTCTTCCAGAGAGACACAGAGCTCAAGGGAATGTTGTAAACAGGAAGTGAGACTCCCAGACTGATGGTTGTTAAGATGAGACTTTATTGATTCAATGCTTGGCCAACTTCCCACCTTCTCCCTCCTAGTTCTTCTTTACATTCTGTTCATCTCCCCTCCTCCAGCTTAACCCTCCTGGCAGACCAACTCTTTGGCCAGTTAAATTTGGCAGCTGATATTTTACCAAAGGTTTCAACAATGTTTCCTAAATCCTGGTTCCTTACAATGCAGATACATTAAAATGTGTATTAGAATCAGATAAAAACAGACCGTCATAAAAGAGCAGCCCTGTCACTTTGAAAGATTTACACAAACCACCATTAATTTTCAGTAAACTTGTCATCATACAGAACCTTGATCTTGGCAACCTTTGTAACACTTTCAACCCGGTGAAATGCCTTTTCCTGGTCCAAAGAATGGACCAGCATCAAAACCCAAAGAACCAGAGACTTCCAAAAAATCTCTAATCAGTGACACATTGACCCAAACGCAGTATGTTTGGAGTTTGACTTGGTCCATCACGTTCTCCAGTTCTTTATATCCTGCTCTGCGGCAGAGAAGAGTCAGTGAAGACTTCTAAAACATCTCAGCTCATTCCAAAAAGCTGTAAAAATCTCTGGTGGAAGCCCATCGATCCCAGCGGCCGCAGACCCTCCAGCTCCTTGTTGGTCTCCTCCTCTGGTCCTCTGTTAGAGCTCCAGAGCTCTCATACAGACTGGAATAAAAGTCCAGACCCAATGGATTCAGTCAGCATCTGTCCTGAAGTCGAGCGCAGAGCTGAGGAGGAGAGACGGAGCTGAGGAGGAGAGACGGAGCTGAGGAGGAGAGACAGAGCTGAGGAGGAGAGACAGAGCTGAGGAGGAGAGACAGAGCTGAGGAGGAGAGAGACAGAGCTGAGGAGGAGAGAGACAGAGCTGAGGAGGAGAGAGACAGAGCTGAGGAGGAGAGAGACAGAGCTGAGGAGGAGAGACGGAGCTGAGGAGGAGAGAGACGGAGCTGAGGAGGAGAGACAGAGCTGAGGAGGAGAGACAGAGCTGAGGAGGAGAGACAGAGCTGAGGAGGAGAGACAGAGCTGAGGAGGAGAGACAGAGCTGAGGAGGAGAGACGGAGCTGAGGAGGAGAGACAGAGCTGAGGAGGAGAGACGGAGCTGAGGAGGAGAGACAGAGCTGAGGAGGAGAGACGGAGCTGAGGAGGAGAGACAGAGCTGAGGAGGAGAGAGACAGAGCTGAGGAGGAGAGACAGAGCTGAGGAGGAGAGACAGAGCTGAGGAGGAGAGACAGAGCTGAGGAGGAGAGACAGAGCTGAGGAGGAGAGACAGAGCTGAGGAGGAGAGAGACAGAGCTGAGGAGGAGAGACAGAGCTGAGGAGGAGAGACAGAGCTGAGGAGGAGAGAGACAGAGCTGAGGAGGAGAGACAGAGCTGAGGAGGAGAGAGACAGAGCTGAGGAGGAGAGACAGAGCTGAGGAGGAGAGACGGAGCTGAGGAGGAGAGACAGAGCTGAGGAGGAGAGACAGAGCTGAGGAGGAGAGACAGAGCTGAGGAGGAGAGAGACAGAGCTGAGGAGGAGAGACAGAGCTGAGGAGGAGAGAGACGGAGCTGAGGAGGAGAGACAGAGCTGAGGAGGAGAGACAGAGCTGAGGAGGAGAGACAGAGCTGAGGAGGAGAGAGACAGAGCTGAGGAGGAGAGACAGAGCTGAGGAGGAGAGACGGAGCTGAGGAGGAGAGAGAGAGCTGAGGAGGAGAGACAGAGCTGAGGAGGAGAGACAGAGCTGAGGAGGAGAGACAGAGCTGAGGAGGAGAGAGAGAGCTGAGGAGGAGAGACAGAGCTGAGGAGGAGAGAGAGAGCTGAGGAGGAGAGACAGAGCTGAGGAGGAGAGAGACAGAGCTGAGGAGGAGAGACAGAGCTGAGGAGGAGAGACAGAGCTGAGGAGGAGAGACGGAGCTGAGGAGGAGAGAGACGGAGCTGAGGAGGAGAGACAGAGCTGAGGAGGAGAGACAGAGCTGAGGAGGAGAGACAGCTGAGGAGGAGAGACAGAGCTGAGGAGGAGAGACAGAGCTGAGGAGGAGAGATGGAGCTGAGAGATGGAGCTGAGGAGGAGAGACAGAGCTGAGGAGGAGAGATGGAGCTGAGAGATGGAGCTGAGGGGGAGAGATGGAGCTGAGGAGGAGAGAGACAGAGCTGAGGAGGAGAGACAGAGCTGAGGAGGAGAGACAGAGCTGAGGAGGAGAGACAGAGCTGAGGAGGAGAGACGGAGCTGAGGAGGAGAGAGACAGAGCTGAGGAGGAGAGAGAGAGCTGAGGAGGAGAGACAGAGCTGAGGAGGAGAGACGGAGCTGAGGAGGAGAGAGACGGAGCTGAGGAGGAGAGACAGAGCTGAGGAGGAGAGAGAGAGCTGAGGAGGAGAGACGGAGCTGAGGAGGAGAGAGACAGAGCTGAGGAGGAGAGAGACAGAGCTGAGGAGGAGAGACAGAGCTGAGGAGGAGAGACAGAGCTGAGGAGGAGAGATGGAGCTGAGAGATGGAGCTGAGGAGGAGAGACAGAGCTGAGGAGGAGAGATGGAGCTGAGAGATGGAGCTGAGGAGGAGAGACAGAGCTGAGGAGGAGAGAGCAGAGCTGAGGAGGAGAGACAGAGCTGAGGAGGAGAGACAGAGCTGAGGAGGAGAGACAGAGCTGAGGAGGAGAGAGACGAGCTGAGGAGGAGAGACAGAGCTGAGGAGGAGAGACAGAGCTGAGGAGGAGAGATGGAGCTGAGGAGGAGAGAGAGCTGAGGAGGAGAGACAGAGCTGAGGAGGAGAGATGGAGCTGAGAGATGGAGCTGAGGAGGAGAGACGGAGCTGAGGAGGAGAGAGACAGAGCTGAGGAGGAGAGACAGAGCTGAGGAGGAGAGACAGAGCTGAGGAGGAGAGAGACGAGCTGAGGAGGAGAGACAGAGCTGAGGAGGAGAGACAGAGCTGAGGAGGAGAGACAGAGCTGAGGAGGAGAGACAGAGCTGAGGAGGAGAGACGGAGCTGAGGAGGAGAGAGACAGAGCTGAGGAGGAGAGAGACAGAGCTGAGGAGGAGAGACAGAGCTGAGGAGGAGAGACAGAGCTGAGGAGGAGAGATGGAGCTGAGAGATGGAGCTGAGGAGGAGAGACAGAGCTGAGGAGGAGAGATGGAGCTGAGAGATGGAGCTGAGGAGGAGAGACGGAGCTGAGGAGGAGAGACAGAGCTGAGGAGGAGAGACAGAGCTGAGGAGGAGAGACGGAGCTGAGGAGGAGAGAGAGAGCTGAGGAGGAGAGACAGAGCTGAGGAGGAGAGACAGAGCTGAGGAGGAGAGAGACAGAGCTGAGGAGGAGAGACAGAGCTGAGGAGGAGAGACAGAGCTGAGGAGGAGAGACAGAGCTGAGGAGGAGAGATGGAGCTGAGAGATGGAGCTGAGGAGGAGAGACAGAGCTGAGGAGGAGAGATGGAGCTGAGAGATGGAGCTGAGGAGGAGAGAGAGCTGAGGAGGAGAGACGGAGCTGAGGAGGAGAGACAGAGCTGAGGAGGAGAGACAGAGCTGAGGAGGAGAGAGAGAGCTGAGGAGGAGAGACAGAGCTGAGGAGGAGAGAGAGAGCTGAGGAGGAGAGACAGAGCTGAGGAGGAGAGAGACAGAGCTGAGGAGGAGAGACGGAGCTGAGGAGGAGAGACAGAGCTGAGGAGGAGAGACAGAGCTGAGGAGGAGAGAGACAGAGCTGAGGAGGAGAGACAGAGCTGAGGAGGAGAGACAGAGCTGAGGAGGAGAGAGAGAGCTGAGGAGGAGAGACAGAGCTGAGGAGGAGAGACAGAGCTGAGGAGGAGAGACAGAGCTGAGGAGGAGAGAGACGAGCTGAGGAGGAGAGACAGAGCTGAGGAGGAGAGAGAGAGCTGAGGAGGAGAGACGGAGCTGAGGAGGAGAGAGAGAGCTGAGGAGGAGAGACAGAGCTGAGGAGGAGAGACGGAGCTGAGGAGGAGAGACGGAGCTGAGGAGGAGAGACAGAGCTGAGGAGGAGAGAGACAGAGCTGAGGAGGAGAGATGGAGCTGAGGAGGAGAGAGACAGAGCTGAGGAGGAGAGACGGAGCTGAGGAGGAGAGACAGAGCTGAGGAGGAGAGAGAGAGCTGAGGAGGAGAGACAGAGCTGAGGAGGAGAGACAGAGCTGAGGAGGAGAGACGGAGCTGAGGAGGAGAGACAGAGCTGAGGAGGAGAGACGGAGCTGAGGAGGAGAGAGAGAGCTGAGGAGGAGAGACAGAGCTGAGGAGGAGAGAGAGAGCTGAGGAGGAGAGACAGAGCTGAGGAGGAGAGACAGAGCTGAGGAGGAGAGAGACAGAGCTGAGGAGGAGAGACAGAGCTGAGGAGGAGAGACAGAGCTGAGGAGGAGAGAGAGAGCTGAGGAGGAGAGACAGAGCTGAGGAGGAGAGAGACAGAGCTGAGGAGGAGAGACAGAGCTGAGGAGGAGAGAGAGAGCTGAGGAGGAGAGACAGAGCTGAGGAGGAGAGACAGAGCTGAGGAGGAGAGAGCAGAGCTGAGGAGGAGAGAGAGAGCTGAGGAGGAGAGAGAGAGCTGAGGAGGAGAGACAGAGCTGAGGAGGAGAGACGGAGCTGAGGAGGAGAGACAGAGCTGAGGAGGAGAGAGACAGAGCTGAGGAGGAGAGACGGAGCTGAGGAGGAGAGAGACAGAGCTGAGGAGGAGAGACGGAGCTGAGGAGGAGAGACAGAGCTGAGGAGGAGAGAGACAGAGCTGAGGAGGAGAGACAGAGCTGAGGAGGAGAGACGGAGCTGAGGAGGAGAGACAGAGCTGAGGAGGAGAGAGACAGAGCTGAGGAGGAGAGACAGAGCTGAGGAGGAGAGACGGAGCTGAGGAGGAGAGAGACAGAGCTGAGGAGGAGAGAGAGAGCTGAGGAGGAGAGACAGAGCTGAGGAGGAGAGATGGAGCTGAGGAGGAGAGACAGAGCTGAGGAGGAGAGAGACAGAGCTGAGGAGGAGAGACAGAGCTGAGGAGGAGAGACAGAGCTGAGGAGGAGAGAGAGAGCTGAGGAGGAGAGACAGAGCTGAGGAGGAGAGACAGAGCTGAGGAGGAGAGAGAGAGCTGAGGAGGAGAGACAGAGCTGAGGAGGAGAGACAGAGCTGAGGAGGAGAGAGAGAGCTGAGGAGGAGAGACAGAGCTGAGGAGGAGAGAGAGAGCTGAGGAGGAGAGACAGAGCTGAGGAGGAGAGACGGAGCTGAGGAGGAGAGACAGAGCTGAGGAGGAGAGAGACAGAGCTGAGGAGGAGAGAGCAGAGCTGAGGAGGAGAGACAGAGCTGAGGAGGAGAGACAGAGCTGAGGAGGAGAGAGACAGAGCTGAGGAGGAGAGAGAGAGCTGAGGAGGAGAGACGGAGCTGAGGAGGAGAGAGAGAGCTGAGGAGGAGAGACAGAGCTGAGGAGGAGAGACAGAGCTGAGGAGGAGAGACAGAGCTGAGGAGGAGAGAGACAGAGCTGAGGAGGAGAGACGGAGCTGAGGAGGAGAGACGGAGCTGAGGAGGAGAGACGGAGCTGAGGAGGAGAGACAGAGCTGAGGAGGAGAGAGACAGAGCTGAGGAGGAGAGACGAGAGCTGAGGAGGAGAGACAGAGCTGAGGAGGAGAGACAGAGCTGAGGAGGAGAGAGACAGAGCTGAGGAGGAGAGAGAGAGCTGAGGAGGAGAGACAGAGCTGAGGAGGAGAGAGAGAGCTGAGGAGGAGAGACAGAGCTGAGGAGGAGAGACAGAGCTGAGGAGGAGAGACAGAGCTGAGGAGAGATGGAGGCTGCATTATACTAATAAATGAAACTTTCATCCCAGAATCACAAAATTGAATTTTGTCAGAACTGACCTCGTGTTTAAATCAGTGTATTGAGCCACTCAGTCTCTAGTTGTATATATTAAATGTAATGAGGAGCTTTTTTAAAACTTTCCTCAGCCCAACTAGTAGAAAGTGGTGTGACTGGCAGTAGCCTGAGCGATGCTGAGGTGATAACGTTAACAGTTATCACTGGAGAGATCAGCTGAAAAACAATGACAGATTCATGTGGTTAGTTTATTTGATGTGGTTACAAACACTCCCAAGATGCATTCTGTTTTCTGACAATTACAGCAGATAAATGAACCTCAGACTCTTCAGACATTTTCTTCTTCAAAAAGCTTCAGCGACTTCAGTACATGTGATAGAAACAACTTGAAGGAAAGAAAGTCCTTGAAAAACCTTCAGAAATATTAAAATCACCAGTTGGAGCTTCAGGTTCTTCTGTTATATATATAGATTATATGTCTGTGATTAAAGTGGAGAAGTGACACTTGGAATCAGCGAGTTAAAGGTCAGAGGTCACAGGATCTTGACGTCGAGCAGCATCACGTCTCCCAGCACCTCCAGCTCGGTGATGCGGCTCAGGTCCTTCACTCGGTGTTTGTAGTCCAGCTGGTGGTTCCCGTTAACAGCAACTCTGAACTGCTGAGAGTCGCACAGGACGATCATCTGCACACAAAACACAACACAACCGTTGTGCTGAGTGAGACTGATAATGCCACAAAGTGGCTTTGGATATCTAATAGATTGTGTAATCAAAGTCACTAGTTGCATATATTTAATGTAATGAAGGAGCTATTTCAACCCAAAACATCCTGCTTTCATGCTTGTTGCCAACTCAGCTGAACAGAAAACTGAAAACAGTCAAACTGAAACGAACAGCGGCTCAGTGGAGCTCGTTCTGTTTCCTAACCTTCCTCCGACCTGAAGCTGGTTGGACAGTATCACCGTCTGATTTTATGCAAATGTGATTTACAATTGAATGTTTCTGTCTTTATTAACAGTGTTAGCGCTATAAATGAAAGGAATTTGTCTTCCGATCTGTTGACGAGGTTGGAATAGTCTAAATGCAAAAATCCCAAAGAGGGATCACAAAGTGGCCACTGAGCCTGAAGTGACTTCGTGCTGGCAGCAGTTTGGTGACAGATGCCAGGAGCGTCTCCGTGGCTAAAAGGAGTTTCTGTCGTCTGTTCTGTTGTGCATTTCGGATTTGTGCATTTACAATATGGCCTTTATGATGTATATTTGAATGTGGTAATCAAACCTCAAAGTATTGTCCTGCGGTGAAGGGGAAGGAGGCCAGGTCCGTCTCCTCAGGGCCCCAGCACTCAGACAGGAGGGAGTTTCTGACGAAGACGCCTTTCTTCAGACGAGGGTTCAGATGAAGCGCGATGTCGCTGCTGCTGGAAACTCGCAGGTTCACACCGAAACTGTGACGCAGAGAAAGACGGAAACAAAACACAGGAATGTTTGACTCTTATCATCTTAAAATATTTAAAGGACCGAGATTTAAATTCAAGTTTCTCTCCACCTGTAAGGATTCTCCGGACCACCAGAATCCCATTTATATGATCCACCACACAACAATTTACTGGCTAGCTTCAGGACATTATCCCGACTCAGCACTGACACACAGGTGAGGTTTACCTGTGTGCGTTCTGACTGATTTCTCCTTTGATGGCGATGCTTCGTCCGACACTCAGTCCTTTCACCAGCTCGCCTGTGAAGGGAACGCTCTGCAGGAACGAGACAGAAGATCGAGACGTCTCAGGTCAGCTGACAGCGAATAACATTCTCTCTCCTCCTGATCTGAATCCTGAGTGTAACTACATGAGAACTGAGGTTCTGATACTTGGTTCTGTTAATCTGCCGATCCATTCACGAGGTCTGATTTAAATGTTTTCTCTCCTGTGTTGTGACAGAATAATCTTTCTCATTTCTATCATTTCACCCGAGGAATCAGGCAGGAAAATGTTTCAGCTGTTAAAACAAAATCATCTGTGAAAATGAGGAAAAGCTTTTGTGAGGCTGAAAAAATTATTTAAAAGAATCAACAGCTGATTCTTCTTTTGTTTCCACTGATGAAAAAAAAGATACCAGCAAAACTTTTCTCGCCTGTTAAACACAGGAGAGGAAACAATTTGGATCAGATGAAAATCGACCGTCAGAAGAGAATAAATTCCATTTTTAACAGTTTTTTCGTTGATGTATGATTCTTTTATTGTCTAATGTTGCAAATATTTTGCAAAGAAATAACAAAAGTGGAAAAAAACTAAACCAATTCCATCTTTATTTTGGGTTTAACTCATTAAAAAAAAAAGGAAAAACGTCATGTTTGGTCCATAAAATGTGAAAATATCGATCAGTGTTTTCTGTTTTGTCAGAACTCAAAGATCTTCAGTTTTACTGTCAGTGAAACCAGAAAATATTCACATTTAACAAACTGCAATCACAGAATCCTGTTAAACAAACTGATTCAGTCTGAAAATGTTTAATTGAACCTACAGAAGCAACTGAACTCCATCGACCATCATGCAACAGTAAAACTCACCAAGTCGCCTGAAGACGAGATTATTGGCTGCAGGAGAAACAAACAAGAACCTCATTAAAATACATGAAACCTAAAATGAGTCTCTCAGCTGCAGTTCAAAATAAATCTTCTGCTCCTCCTGGATATTATTTATAATTATCATGGACACCTGGTGACGGGCCGAGCTTGTTAAAAGTGAAACATTACAACACATGGTCAAAGATTTAAAATCAAATGAAATGAACGAAGGTAAATGAATTGTGAGAAACGTTCAGTGTCCTGATCAGCTGTCAGATATTCTGAGTTTCTTACGTTCCTGTGGGAGTCCTGGCTGCTCAGACTGGCTTCAGGAGAGACTGAGCTCTGGAAATAAAAGCAGAACGTGGAATTCACCTCATGTTTGATGTCATGAAGACAGAAAACTCAAACTCTGCTCATCAAGCAGACGCTGAAACGAGTCAGCAGAGACTCACCGCGGTCGGGAGGACGCCGACAGCCTGAACTTTGACCTGTCCAGAGATGCACAGCGTGTCGACTCGCTCCAGCTCCAGTCTGTGGTTATACTCCAACACATGACCGCCGTTCACCGCCACCTGGAGGACACGAGCAGGAACAAGTACAACATTTTAAACCTTACTTCAGTAAAAGGTAGAAATATTCTGAGGCTCATGTCGTGAGAGTTTGTGGTATAAACTTCATCTCTCACTTTAAACTTGTCTCTCAGGACGAGGAAAATGATTTCGAAAGTGGCCCCGGGAGCGAAGGGCATCTGGTGCAGGATCTGCTCTCGGCCCCAGCGCTCCTTCTGCAGCGTGTTGCAGACGACACACGGCGACCGCCCGAACCTCGGGTTGAAGTGAAACGCCACGTCGGCCCTCGGCTTCACGCTGCTGCCACACGTGAAGTCCACCTGGAACCTGCAAGACAACAGGGACAACTGGATCTTTAGAGGGTTTCTGTAATGTCACACAGGTGGATCAGCAGGTGGGAGACGTTTCATACTCAGTGACTGTGATGTGAGTTCTCACCTGTCAGCCTTCGGCGGCACTGATCCCTGAACGAGAACCATCTCCCCCGGCAACAACCCGCCCAGGATCGTCCCGGCGAATGGGATCGTCTGTCGGAGACATTCATGAGACTGTAAACGGAAAACTAAACAGCTGGAAACATCTGAGGAGGAAGGAGTTTTAATGGATCAACTGAAAAAACATCTGCTGACAATGAAAACAGTCGTTAGCTGCAACCAAATCTGCTGCACTGAAACGAGAATATCGCAGCATCATCAGAGAGGAGGCGTTTGTCCCCAGAGGGACACGTGAGGAGCTTTTATTCTGGTAATCTGTAATAAAGGCTCTTATTTTCTTGCGTTTCTCACACGCTCCTAACTTACCTCACTTCCTTTAGCTCACTTCCTTTCCATTCCCCGTCACTCATTGGTTCTTTTGTCACACCTCATTAAATTCACCTTATTTAAATCTGGCACACCTGTTCATTCAGTCTTTGTTCACCTTCACGTGAGGCGGCAGTCTTGGTAAGGTTTCCAGTTTAAGTTTAAGATTAACTGAGAACTTTATTTAAGAGGGATATGTTATTTTTTTTTACATTATTTCTAATCATTGGTTTGTTTTCTTTCAGATTCATCAATCCATGTGTGTTGAAGTGGAAAAATAAATCTCTGAAGTATTAAAGTCAAAGCTTCCTGCATTCTTGATGATGATCGTTGCTCCCTGAACATCCTACGATCTGTTTTCTCAACAATCTGAGCTGAATTATTTTCTCTCCTGTGTTTCTGGCTTGATATATAATTCCCAAACCCAGTTTCAAATTAGTTTTTTTTTTTTTATTCTGCTGGGGAAAATGAGTCTTAAGGAGAAAGAAATTCTTCCACTCAGTTGAACATAGGAATAAAAATAATTCTGATGAAAAACAAAGTCTCGCTCAGTTTCAGACATTTCTTCCTCCTGTATTTAAAAAAAAAAAAAAAAAAGTTTTCAGATGGAATTTTTTTAAAACTTCTAAAGATTGTCATTGCAAAACTTCTCCTCCAGGTTTAAACACAGGAGAGAAAACTATTTACATCACTTACAAAATGGATCACCTGAAAAACACGTTCTCAGTTGCCCCTCAGGGCTTCCGTACATGCAGTGAAGTCTTTTAAAAGCCTTGTAAAAGCCCTGCTGTGGTCAGAAAACAGATGACATTTTTATTTTTTAAATTTGCGACCAGTTTGATCTCGGAGTCAAATCTGATATTGTACCATCGAGCGCCAAACTCCATTACAAATTCTGAACATTGTAACTTTTCCTTGCGTATCTTCAAACGCTAAGCAGCAAAATGACTCAACTTGAGGCGGAACACAAACTATAAAGAACCACTTTTGATTCGGCATCCATGAAAACACGACTGGTCTTCAGAGCCAATTAATTAATTAGAGTCTTTCCGAGGTATTCGCCCGGTCAGCGCAGTGAAACGTCACTGGGCGGAGGCGAACAGTCCGAGCGGCAAATTCTTCTGAAATAAAGTTATGTGACCAATGAAACACACGCAGAATTAACTGGAAATACTGCCAAATTGACAGTCTTTTGGACGTGTTACACAAGAAAGTGTTTCATTAAACATTCATCACTTACGCAGCAATGAATATGAATCGAGCGCACTGTTAGCTCAGATGCTAGCTATCCAAACCAACGATAAGTCGTCAGTTTAATTTCAGTGACATCATTATCGAAATATGTCTTGATGAGACGAACAACACGACATCTTACCGGGTTTAAAAACGTTTGTCTCGGGTTTGAAATCGACATGTTCGAGCCGAGCAGCTGCGACCTGCCTGAAGCTACTTTGGACTTGTTTACTTCCGTGTTCTACGTCACACGGTCGACGGCGACAAGGATGAGACAAACCGTTTCAAATCGAGAATCAGTGTTTTCACACATGATTTATTTAAACCGTAGAAGAATTGTCATTACAAACAAAAGTTCATGTCTAATTTTTATAGTTAAATAAAAAGACATGAAATACAGATCGCGGCGCAGTGTGATGACGTAGTTGTCCGCTCCTGATAGCCTGCAGAGGGTTGGTGAAAGATGGCGAACTGAGTCTTATGATTCCAATAAAGTGATTAAAGAGGAACTCATGTCCGAGTTAACCGCTTTAAGTGAATGATTGTTGAGGACCTGGACAGTGACGCAGACATGCTTTTATCCAGGTTTTAACAGATTCTCTCAATAGAAACACTTTTCTAAAAAGTTGATGTCATTTAATTCTCTCAGTTAAGAAAAATGTGTGTAAAAACAGTGGTGTTCCAACAGAATGTGATGTTTAATAGATTAACGTTTTCTCTCCAGAGTGGTACAATATTCAATATTTCTAAACTTTGCCCGATACATTTTATAACAGTGGATAATATATTTTTGAAATGTGAAACTTGAATAAAAACACATGAATGTTGTGAGCAGAAAAGTTCTACAAACTTAAATGATTTAGAGTTCAAATGAAGTCAAAGTCTCGGGGAAATTGAGATGGACAATAATTATTTTCTTCCATTCTGTAGACGCCATTAATTCATTGAATCGACGAGGGAATTAGTTGGAGCCCTTAATACTGGATGTTTAATGCTTCCTACAAGAAGTTAAGATAAAAAATTCATGTTAGCAGATTAATTTTCTTCTCATTGAATCAGTTGTCATGGAAGTGAATGTAGTGAAAGTTTATGATACTTTGAAGCATGTGATGGAAGATGAGTCAAGGCTCGGTCCATAAAGGAGAAGGACCACATGACGAGGTTAGCTCTATAAAGGAGAGGGTCTTCAGGACAAAGGTGAGGTCCTTTATAGAGACGAGCCCCTTTGGACTTGTTTTACAGAGTTTAACGAACTTTAACTACATGCTACACTCCGGTTTAGATACGATGAGGGAATGGTAGGTGGGCTGTGTGCCTTGGGAACTGATAAGACATTGGCTATAAAGAGTGTGGTCGGTGAAAAGGTCGGGAGAGATCCACATTGGCATCGGATCCTCTCAAAGACAATTTTTGGTGCTTGTTCAGATGCTGTGCTTCTTGTAATAAACCTTTTTATATACAACTAAGTGTCGGCGGAGACTCCATCTTCTTCACAACATCACTACAGAATAAACGACATGAAAAAACAGAGCTGACGTTCAGATTCCACTCATGTCCGTTTGAAGTATGAAGCTACAATTAGCAGCTAGTTAGCTTAGCATGAAGACTGGAAACAATGACCCGATCGTTTGTGTTTACAATCAGGACTAAAAATAAAACAGAAGACATGAAAGTGTTAACGTTCAGTCCGTCTGAATTTATTACAACAAAACAAACATCTGTACAAAACATCATGAAACACATCATGTAGTTATAAAACATACTAATATAGCAGATTTATAAAACCCCCCCCGTTAGAGTTAGTTTACAAAAGTGAGGTCATTAAAAACCTGGTTCTGATCCAGACTGTAGCAGGCTGATCGGCTGAGAAGCACATTGTTTCATCCAGCTGTCAGATAAGTTAAAATAAGTCCGTCTGTCTCTGTGAGAAGTCCTCCACCTGCCTCCTCCTGCAGGGCGGAGTCTGAGCATGTGAGTGGGCGTGGCTCGTCTCCACCAGGGTGCTCAGAAGTCTGCGTCCAGCCTGAAGGTGTTGTCTGTGGAGCCCGACATCACGCCCATCCTCTGGTACTCGCCCACCCGCTTCTCAAAGAAGTTGGTCTTTCCCTCCAGAGAGATGTTCTCCATGAAGTCGAAGGGGTTCTCCACCCGGTAGATCTACAGAGACAGACCACAGGTCAGACCATCCTCCACTCAACTCCACCCACAGCAACAACGGCCCACATGTGGAGGCCCGCCGACACAGAAACATCCTGATGTTCAGCGTCCACGTGTACGTCCTGAATCACAGCTAAGATTTTAACCTGCCGACAGTTTTTCCTTCAGTCTGATCACAGCTGTGATGATTTCACCTCTAAACCCTGAAACCACGAGACGGCGGCTCAGTGAAACCCTCCGATCTGAACCGGACACCCACCCGGCCCTGAAAACCCTCCACCGCTGCTGCAGCTGTCGGTCTGTTCAGTCAGGCGTCTGTCTCGTGCTGCTGCCGGTCTGTCAGCGAACCACACGTCCACCAATCAGAGCGCAGCAGCAGCACTCAGCCCCCATCACTGGCTGAGGTCCGTACCCCTGCGCCGCTCATCATCACAGACCTGGTCCACACGAGACCTGGTCCACATGAGACCTGACCCACATGAGACCTGGTCCACATGAGACCTGGTCCTCATGAGACCTGACCCCCCCACCCCCGAGCTCCATCATCAGAAGCCCTGCTGGGAGGTGCTCACCTTTGAGAAGCCGAGCTCCAGCATCAGTCTGTCGCGACGAACTCGATGTACTGCTTCATGAGCTCACAGTTCATCCCGATCAGCTTCACAGGCAGACTCTCCGTCAGGAACTCCTGAACACAACAACACAGCAGTGAGACCAGCGAGACCAGCGGCAGCAACACGCTCAGCAGCACAGTTCATCCGTCCGACACCCACCTGCTCGATCTTCACGGCGTTCTTGATGATGCTGGTGACGGTTTCTGCCGACGGCTTGTTCACCAGGTGTTTGAACATCAGACAGGCAAAGTCACAGTGCAGACCCTGAACGCACCACAACACAGTTACTACATGGACCCTGAACGCATCACAACACAGTTACTACATGGACCCTGAACGCATCACAACACAGTTACTACATGGACCCTGAACGCATCACAACACAGTTACTACATGGACCCTGAACGCATCACAACACAGTTACTACATGGACCCTGAACGCATCACAACACAGTTACTACATGGACCCTGAACGCATCACAACACAGTTACTACATGGACCCTGAACGCATCACAACACAGTTACTACATGGACCCTGAACGCATCACAACACAGTTACTACATGGACCCTGAACGCATCACAACAGTGAACTTTACTTCCTGTCGACGGGTTTTTAACTGAGTATTTATCTGATGTGAAGGCAACAAACTGAAGCCGTTCATTGATCTGATTGGCTGATAGGATCGATGATGTCACCTCGTCTCTGCTGATGAGCTCGTTGGAGAAGGTCAGGCCGGGCATCAGGCCTCTCTTCTTCAGCCAGAAGATGGCAGCGAAGGAACCAGAGAAGAAGATTCCCTCCACTGCAGCGAAGGCCACCACTCGCTCTCCTGGAGGAAGCACAGAGGGACAATCAATACCTGATCAGGATCAATATCAGAGCTGAAGCTCACACGGAGTCAGACGGCAGGTTTACCGTAGTTGGCGTTCTTGTTGCCGATCCAGTTGAGCGCCCAGTCGGCCTTCTTCTTCACACACGGCAGAGTCTCGATGGCGTTGAAGAGGTATTCTCTGTGGGTCAGTAAACACACCGTCACACACCAGCAGGGACCAGCAGGGACCAGCAGAGCCCAGCAGGGACCAGCAGGGCCCAGCAGGGACCAGCAGAGCCCAGCAGGGACCAGCAGGGACCAGCAGAGCCCAGCAGGGACCAGCAGGGACCAGCAGAGACCAGCAGGGACCAGCAGAGCCCAGCAGGGTCCAGCAGGGACCAGCAGGGACCAGCAGAGTCCAGCAGAGTCCAGCAGGGACCACCAGGGTCCAGCAGGGACCAGCAGGGACAGGGTCTCACCTCTCTTTGGGCTCCCTGATGTAGGTGTCGATCAGGAGGCTGTACATCTCTGAGTGGATGTTCTCCATGGCGATCTGGAAACCATAGAAACACCTGGCCTCCGTCACCTGCACTTCCTGGGTGAAGCGCTCCACCTGGTGGTCACATGGAGAACATCATGAGAACGTTTTAATGATCGATGGAGTCCGTCAATATTTTCTGATGATGAAGCTGAAGTTTTATTGGCTGGTGAAACTTTGCACTTCAGGATTTGTGACAGTTTTTGTGATTAATCCACATTAATGTTAATTTAACTCATCGGTCCATAAAGTTGGAGTTTGACTGGAGATGATTCCACCTGCCTCTCATCTCCACTAATCTCCACTGGTCACAGTTCAATCTGATGTTTACCGTCAGTTAAATATTGGCTCCTTTCATACATGTTGCATTTGATGCCGACTTTACAAGAAGCATCAGTGATTCAGAAAGTGGCCGTTTCAGCAGCTCTTAAATCTCAGGATTTGTAGCAGGAGTCTGGTGCTGTGGAGGCGACGAGTTAACGGGCGTGGGCTCCTCACCAGGTTCTCGTTGACGATGCCGTCGCTGGCGGCGAAGAAAGCCAACACGTGAGAGATGAAGTAGCGCTCCTCGTCCTTCAGAGACTCCCAGTGCTGCAGGTCCTTGGACAGATCCACCTGAACAAACACAAGCCGTTAACATGACATCATCAACACCTGGAGGCTCCACCTGTCGGCCCCTTCAGCTCAGCAGTCCGTGTTAACCTTTAACACCATGATGAGGCCACATTCATGCTGTCGTGTTTCTGAGAGCACAGAGGGAAGTCGAGTGACGACCTGCCCTGAACCGAGCACCGACTCGTGTCCACGTTTACCTCCTCTGCTGTCCAGAAAGACGCCTCGGCCTTCTTGTACATCTGCCAGATGTCGTGGTACTGGATGGGGAAGATGACGAAGCGACGAGGGTTTTCCTTCAGCAGCGGCTCCTCCTGCTCCTCACGGCTGCTCTTCTTCACGGCTTTGGGCTGAAAACACACAAAACACACCACCAGCCTGTCAAATCTACAGCAGACACACACGAGTCACATGTTCCAGCTGCTGTGTGCAGGTCTGAAGCTGCAGACTGACGTCTCCGTCTGTTTCAGTCGGAACATAAAGACCATTTTCTGTGTTTAAATGATGAGACGTTAAATCAAAGTGAACACTTTTGGCTGTTAGAAGACGTCAGCTGGAGCTCTGGACACTGACGGGACTTTATTTTATAAACCAAACGGCTGATCAGCTGAACATGAACCGATCTGCAGATCAATCATTAAGAATCATCAGTTTCAGCTCAGATGTGATCACTTCCAACAGGCTGCATGTGCTCAGCTTCAGCTGGAAAACATGATGTGGACTCTGCATCATGTTCGTGGTGTCTGATGGAGAATCCAGTGGATCCAGACGGTACAAAGATCCAACACATTTACTGCTGCTGGTGGTTAAAGAGGAAAACCAAGTCCACGATCTGAAGACTGGAACATCTGAGCTGACGTGTGGACGAACACTTCCTGTGTCAACTTTACACAGTTCCACATTTTAGACACTGATGAAGAAATGAAGCAACGTTCACCGACATGTAGACGATCCACAGAGAAACATGTCAGATACTCTGTCAGCAGCAAACTGCACGAGCTCAGCATGACACCCACAGGGACAGCTGATCGTCCGTGTTGGCGCCAGAACCGACAATTTAGGCGCCAGATGAGCAGAACAGACAGACATCACACACTCACACTCTCTCTCTCTCTCTCACACACACAGACACACACACACACACACCTGGAAGCTCTCAGCAGCTTTGGACTCACTTACCGCAGGCTCGTCGAAGATTTTCCGCGCGGTTTTGGACGCCAGGATTCGGGTCGTGTTCAGGCTCGGTGGCTGAAAGATGAACGACAAGAAACTAACGTCAGTGACTAAGAACAGCTTTCTATAGTTTCACACTGAATTCGCGGGTTTGATTTGAGCCTAAATACAGATTATATCTGGGTCAGTCGGGCTGAGCTGCTCACAAAATGGCTGCCGCGAGTTTCCAGTTAAAAACAGTGGAAGAGGACTTGAGCCCGACACTTGTTCACCTCAGCAGCACGTTAAACATCAGGAGTCTCACCGTGTTCTCTTTGTCCAGCGACATGTTGTTCATCTGGCTGCTGACGCTGTTCTCATTCTTGGCGGACAGAGGAGAGCGAGCAGAAAGCATCTTGACTTCCTTCGAGTTCAGACGGACTCACGAATAAAAGATAAGTTACGCGATTAAAAGCGGGAACAAAGAAAGGAGCTGAAAGTGTAAAAAGTCTGAAGTCGGCAGCAGCGGACAGACGGAGAGCAGAGACTGAAGCGGCTTCTGTTGTCCGCTCGCCTTTTTATTGAAATCTTGGCGCTAGAACGCAGCTGGCCAATAGAAACGCAGCTCGCGGTGGCTCTTTAAACTGACGCTCCGACGGAGCCAATCGGGCTGCGAGCCGCGCTCACGTGCCGCCCGGGCAGCTGCGGGAAATTCAAAAGGCTTTGTTTGTGCGGGGTTACGAAACTGTCCGTAACCGGTGTTACAAAACTGTTGAAAACGAGCGTTTACGCAACGTTTGTGATTGTGATCAACAAAAGACGATTATTTCACATGAAGAACAAACAGAGAGGGATCCTAACAAACTGTCAGCACGTCAGAAGAGACGTTAAAATCACAGAAGTCAAACGGACTTCCGTGTTGAAATGTTAAAGTCTGAGCTCCTGTTTATTGTTCTTTGTATTAAAGTGTCATTATATGTGTGGGACGTGTTCACAGTGCTGATATCTGCAGGAAGTTAAAGCTCAGACACCGCTGTATAGTTTAATGTCAACTAAAGAGAGGGGGCTGTAGCTGAGTCAGTCCCTGGACAGAATCAGCTACAACCCCTGCTGCATCTAAAGATGATGTCTGGCAGCACACATCAAATATCATCATAACTACACAGTGATGGATCCTCGAGTCCTGAAACTGGAAGGTCGGTTAGCGTTTAGCAGCAAACGAGCGTTTACACATTTCTGATTCTGATTAACAACTCAGGTTAATTTCATTTAAAAAATGGTCCAACTTTTACTTGAAGTAAAAAGTTCGGTTGCATTGACTTGATGCACTGAATTAAACGCCGTCAACATGTTTTACTTTGCTCCAGAACTGAGCAGAAACACAAACAGTCCACATATTTGAATCTAACATATGACTCACACATCCTGCTTCATCCACATCGGACTGAATATGTCTATAAAAGATCGAATTATACAAAGACACCAGCTGTTCACAGAGTCTGACATCTATCAGTCTTCATTTAATGTCACTTAAGACGTGTATTTCTGCGTGTTATGGTTAATTACTGGTTCGTTTCCCGCTGCCGCGCTTTTTTTTGTTTACAAAGGCGTTGTCATCGTAACAATTTAGCGCCAAAACGGTATTTCACCCATCACAGACTGTTCTGACCCAGGGTTCGGACAGGTGTGTCCTGCTGCCAGGTGCACACTGAGCTACACACGGTATAATAACGGATTTAGCCTAAAAAGTGCTGAAAGATGTCGGACAACACGGACACGTCCCGGTGAATCCCAGTACGACAGAATAAACCCGGTCCAATGACAGAACTGTTGGGCCGTTCTGGTCCTGGATCACCGGATGTGCTCTACCTTACATTAGTTCTGGTTTCGGGTTCTGAGGGGAAACTTTCAGCTCCTTTTTGTCCTCTTATCAGCTGTTATTAAATGGATTGCGGGCGAAGTTGACATAAAAAAGTGCTTCCGGGTTGCTGCTTGGCAGCGAGAGCTCTGATTGGCTGTCTGGAAAGAGTGACAAAAGCCTGTAAACGTACGTCACAGGCGCCACCCAGCGGCTGGGAGGAACACCAGCAACATCTGGATCACACAGAGGAGTTTGGTTCTGGTCCTTCTGTGTAATCAACCAAAACCACCAGGTACTGTTGTTTGGAAACAAATTAGATTTATTTGTCTTAGTTCAAAACAGCTTTCACTAATTAATGTGAGAGGATGGTAGCTTTACTGGATTGAATATATTGGTTTATTATGATTAATATCATATTTATCTAAACTGTTTTTTCTTTAGTTTTCCCTCAAGCTGCAAGCTGTGTCGCTCTGTCACTGTCCACTCTCTACAGCCTCCTCCTCCTCCTCCTCCTCCTCCTCCTCCTCCTCCTCCTCCTCCATTTGATTTGAGGACTGGGTAAACCTTCGACACATATGGGTGAAGGAGATGGCATCTAGTTGTAACGGAGCGGCTGACCTTCATACAGGAGAATCTGAAACAGTGTCCGCACGCTCATATCCAAGTTGCTGCTTTGCTGAGTCTATTTCAATTATTGTCATTGTATTAATGTTAATCAATAGAAAAACTGTTGGAAAATTAAAAAGATTTGTTTGTCTTTGCATCAGCAAACGTCATCACACGTTATCTGTTGTTGTTGTCCTGAAACAGCGCTGAAAGACGGCGCTGCGTCGGCCATGTTGAACCTTTAAACCACAAACACAGAGACTCTGTCTTCTATAAATCAGTGTTTTATTGAAATCCACAGTGTTTAATGTGACAGCTGAGTCTGAGGAGAAGTTCTTGGCACAAAACCACAATCTGTGTTTTTTTTAAGCGTATTAAACTGAATGTAAAGTGGCAGCAGGCTGGACGGCATCCATCGTCCAATCGCCAGGTCTCCTCAACAGATCCAATGAAAACAACCTGACAGCCGCCGGCGTCGCGTCAACATCTGGACACCAAAGCTCTCCTCCTCTTTCTTCAGCCGCTCCAGAACTGCGGGGCTGCTGTTTTATGCCTACAACTCCCAGAAGGCAGTGCTCAGGTGAGCCCTCGTCACCTGTTGAAAACCAGCAGTTTCTTCCCAAAACCAGCATGTCAGTGGTTTAGTGAACTGAGCTTCATGCACCGTCACTGCAGATCTTATACTGAATAAATCAAATAGAAAATAAGGCATTTATTGTTTTTAATTTGATGTCACCGCGCTGACAGCTGCCACCATCAACTTTAACACTTTTAAGACCACGTAGAATTCAAAACCTGAAAAACCAGCGGGGCAATAAGGCCTACGACCTTTTCTGAGCACACAGCTGCACGTATCAATAATTCCTATCAATATAAATAATCAGATAATGTGAGCTGGAGTAAATGACGGGAGGGAAATACAAATAATTCAAGTTTTTACTAAAATAAGATCTGCTGTTCATTTATAGAGTCTCCACCTGAGTTTCCCCTCAAATGCTCTTTAAAAAACACAACTGATGACGATTTTCTTTGTTGATTAATCAATTAATCTTTGAGTTTAATTAATGTTAAAGAAAACCTGGGCTGTGAGCAGGATTACTGAAGTCGTGAGTTCAACCAAACCTCTATAAACCTTCAGATTTCTGTGTTTCTGATTCTATTAACTGTTAACTCTTCAGTTATTGTCTGTTAAACCTTCACGTTTATGTCTCAACATGAAGTTTCTCTCACTCATCTATTGAACTAAAAGCAGCAGGACTTAGCGGCGCCTCCTCGGGCTCATGAGCCGGGATTAAATAAAGAAAGATAAACTGAAACATTTCAAATATAGTTGACCTTCAGAAAGAAAAGAGCAGGTAGTGATGTAATGCAGCTGAACGAAAGCACAAACTGACATTAATCCAAACAGTCAGATGTTTCAGACGGTCTACAGGCTGAAAACAAGCGAGTGGAAGCCTGTTACACCTGCAGCTCAGGTGAGATCTGCGTCTGCATTTTAAATAAAGTTTTGTGGTTTTGAACAGTGTTGAAGGTGAGGTCCTGTCACTCCAGAGACAATCACAGCAAACTGAATCGGTCTTTGTAAAACGCAGAGAGCTGCAGCGTCCCGACAGACGACATCCACACAGCTCTTTATTGCTAATGGGACAATAATTCTTCAAATTAGATCAAACGCTGTGTTATTAAGATGTTCGTCTGTCTTCTCACTGCGTTCATCAGTTTACACTCTTCAGTGACACAAAGCTAACAAGCTGCTGACAGCTTCCTCTGTTCACAGCTCGTTATCACCAAACACAGAAATATATATAATTTTGTTTGTGAAGTGATTCCACTGAAACGAACCAACACTTTATAAATCCTGGTGTGTCGGCGCCTTCAAAGGTGCAATATGTAAGAATTTTCATTGAAAAAATAACGGAAATGACTTTGGAATGCAAAGAAATATCAGTTTGATATGATGACGTGTATTGGTACAAAGATATTTACTGAAGCTAGCATGCTAACCAGCTAGCCGCAGCACGTCACAGTCCAAAGCTCCTGAACTAGCACCTCTGAGCTCCCAGTCTGGGCCGCTAGCCACATGGCTAACCGAGCTAACGGCAGCTAGCAGCAGTTAACGCTTCCTCCGGTGACATACTGCCCCCTGCTGGTTTGGAGCAGGATCGGACTCGTGGTCAGTTCTTACATATTGCACCTTTAAAGCTCCACTTTGTAGGAAAGTTGATTGTTGAGTCTCATCTGACGCGTTGGGATTGTGGGTCGGGTCGCCTCAGTGTTCGACGTTCTTTACGAACAGAACCCGTCCTGCTGTGTTCCGAACATTAACGGCGGGTCAGTGAGCTGCTCTCAGAGTAACAGTCGCTTCTCTTTATTCCACATACAGAATGAAAAACTTCACAACCAAGTCGCCTCAGTCAAACACTTGATTTGTAAAAAAACAGAGCCAGTTGTTCTGACTTTGGTCCCGGTCCGACTGCAGCTGAAGGCGGACGTCCATTTGGCACCGACGTAGCTTATTCTGGATAAAGTTTGACTCCGCGGAGGAGCATGAAACGGGTCAGACGGAGGAGGTGAAACGGGTCAGACGGAGGAGGTGAAACGGGTCAGACGGAGGAGGTGAAACAGCTTCCTGCTCCTCCGACCTTCAAAACAAAAGACACATAAAGAAAAACCTGATTTTAAATCCTCACATCTCCCTCTGGACTCGTGTTCTGTTTATTCTCTGGCTTCAACGTTTGTTCTATTTCAGTGTAAAACCCTCTGGAGTCATCTATTAATCCTCTCAGCATGTTTTATTTATAGCAACAGAACTTTATTTATATCTCAGGTGGAGACAGACGGAGACGAACCAGGTGGATCAAATCTGTCTCTGAAGAATCTTTTCAAACTTTTGCTGTCTTATCTCTTATTCTTCTGCTGTATTGGTCTGTTTAATATAGAATTGTTCTGTAATCATATTTTAAGTGATTATCATGAAAGATGTGTTTTATTCTTTGTTAAGTCGACAGATAAAGACGTCAGAGCTGATCTCTCGTCTGCAGCTGGACTCCAGACGGTGGAGAGAGACGCCACTCGTCTGTTTGGAGCTTTCACTGGTTTCCATTTTTAAAATAGCATTATTTTATTTACGAATATTAAAAGATGAATCGATTCAATTTCTCACAAATTTTAACTAAACTTCCAGACACGTCGGATGTTCTCGTCTCTTCTGTTGAAGCCTGAGTGACGTTTCAGAAACAGACGTCATCATTTGTTCACTGACTCTGTTTGTCCTCCTTCAAACTTCTCTCGTCAGGAGACACAGAGAGAAAACGTTCGGTGTTTCCACCTGAGCACGAGTCGAAAACATTCAGCCGGGTGGAGACAAACACCAACATGTGAAGTTTGATGAGGGGTGGAGGTGAGTTCGCTCAGACGGAGCTGAGTTTGACCAGCCCTCTGACGGAGTCCTCGTGCAGGGCGTCCTGACTGGCGGGGTCGTACAGGGCGGCGGGGGAGGGGACAGGGAGGTGTGGGTGGAGGTGCAGGTGGGCGGGGCAGGGCAGGGCGCCCTGCGGCGTGCTGCACGGCGTCTCCTCCGGGCTGACGAAGTGGTGGTGGTGGTGGTGGTGGTGATGGTGGAGGTGGTGGTGGCAGTGGGAGTCGGCGGCGGCGTCCCTCAGGGTGAGGACGTCTCCCCCGCAGGACGGCAGCGAGGGCTGGGAGGGCGCCAGGTAGGCGCAGGGGCCCCCCATCGTAGCCGTCTTCCCGGGCAGAGGGGCCAGGACCACGGGGTCGGCGTGGAGCAGAGGGGTGGCTGCAGCCTGCAGGACGAACTTGGTGCTCTGGATACACTGATCCTGGTCACACTGAGGACAGAGACACAACGCATCAGGTGACCGTGTTCCACACCGAGGTCAGGCTGATACTCAGCTCTGATTGGCTGCCCGGTGAGGACACCTGTAGGGAGACTGCCTGTTTTAGTTAAAGAACTAAATCCTGTTTTTAATCTGAAAATGTTAAACAACTCAACGTGTCGTCCTTCTGAACGCCACAAGATGGCGCCTGGAACACACAAGCTGCAGGAGGCGAGTCGACCTCCACACGCCGATCGTTAGCTGAAGAACACTACACTTCTGTGTTCAGAAATACTGAAGCTGAGCCTGAAGATGATAAAACAAGAGTAAACTCTGATTCTGCTCACAACTCACTGATTGTGTACCTTTCACAATAAGAGACCTCGACAGTCTGCGATGTGTCACTGACCGTTACATCGTCACTCACAGTCTCAAACTGCTGTAACTTGGACCGAGTGGCTCGGATGAACCGGGCAGCAGAGACTGAACACATGAGGTGTCAGTACTGATCAGCGGCGATGTCATCCTCCACCTACCATGTGACTGTGGAGCTGGGTGGAGGCGTAGCTGCCGCCGCCGGTCCCGTTGGACTGGGAGACGGTCTGTGGCGTGTCAGACCGGATCAGACCCCTCCTGTCAATCAGACTGGGACACAGACAGACAGGAAGTGAAGTCAGCACTCGACTCAGTCTGAAACAAACTGGATCTCTGAGTCAAACGAATGATTGTTAAAGTCCTTCAGCATCGTTTGTTCTCAGCAGCTTGTCTTTCACTGGATTGGGCTGAAATTTGTTCTGAACATCAAAGAAGGCCTGACGATCATTTACAACATGTATTGATTTAAACAGGTGTTGCAGAAATACAGAAATCAAACTGCTGTAACTTTCAAATATCCTGAACTGGATGAAGAACACAGTCCAGATATCTGCAGGTGACAGTCGGCACATTAACACATCAGTTCTTATCTTCAAACTTTAATGTCTCCACTACTCTTCACTTGGTTGAATGTGGTGACAGTCACCTGGAGTGAAACCCACCGAGCCGCTCCGTCATGTTCTAAAAGGTCCAATATGAAACAAGTCTGACTGAAAACAACCAAAAGTAACAAAACTATCTGCAAAAAGCAAAAGAAATATCAGTTTTGAGCCTGTTTTTCATCAGCGTTACAGATGATGTCATGATGTCACAGATGATATCATGATGTCACAGATGATGTCATAGATGATATCATGATGTCACAGATGATGTCATAGATGATATCATGATGTCACAGATGATGTCATAGATGATATCATGATGTCACAGATGATGTCACAGATGATGTCATGATGTCACAGATGATGTCATGATGTCACAGATGATGTCATGATGTCACAGATGATGTCATAGATGATGTCATGATGTCACAGATGATGTCATGATGTCACAGATGATGTCATGATGTCACAGATGATGTCATAGATGATGTCATGATGTCATAGATGATGTCACAGATGATGTCATGATGTCACAGATGATGTCATGATGTCACAGATGATGAGTGACAGCTTTCTGTGAGTCCTGTCAATCAAAAAGAGGTTTCTACTTTATCAGGAGCTTCATGACGTGAACCACTGCAGGTGAGTCTGAACGAGTCAAACACCTGTAGAATTTAGGTTCGCCTGGAAAAAAGTGTGAAGGTGTCGAGGATTTACTCAAAGAACAAACATGTGACTCGTGGAAAACCATTCTGAAGCCTCCCTTTAGCATTACGCCCGCCGCCATCTTGATTTTTTTTTAAAAGTGACCATTTTTGGACCCTCTCGGTGGTCCTGGAGGGATATCCTGATCGGGTCTGACTCAGAACGTTGCCGTGGTAGCGCCCTACGCTCAACAACCAGGTCAAGCTGTGATGAAGAGGATCGAAACCTTAAACTCACCAGGAGCCTGAAACCACCTGAGAGGTGGGGTCACTTTCTCACTGCTGCTCCACCTAAAAAAAGCCTTTTCATGTGCAGATGATGTCACCACCTGCCGCCACACACACACACACACACACACACACACACACACACACACACACACACACACACACACACACACACACACACACACACCAGCTGCTCGGTCTAATGAGCAGACTGTAATTAATCAGTTTCCATATGTTCAGGCCTGAAACACAAACACGTCCTCCACCTTCTGCTCTCATCGATTCACATCTTCCTGGAGGTTCTGGAGGTTCTGGAAGTTAATGCGACTAAACTTGTGGATTTATCGGGTCTGAACACGACTGAACGACGTGTAGAACAAAGGTCGAGTCGGATCAATAAAGTCCATCGATCGATCTGTGTTCACCCACAAAACCAAACCTCATCGGTTTGGATCATCAGCTCAAAGAGGAAGAGGAGGAGGAGGATGAGAGCCAGCTGAGGGAGGAGAGGGTGATTACATTCAGGAAGGTCTCAGCTGAAAACTGTCCTCATTAAATACAGGAACACATCGTCTGCTGAGAGAGGAAGAGGAGGAGGAGGAGGAAGAGGAGGAAGAGGAGGAGGAAGATGAGGAAGAGGAGGAAGAGGAGGAGGAAGAGGAGGAAGATGAGGAAGAGGAGGAAGAGGAGGAGGAAGATGAGGAAGATGAGGAGGAGGAGGAAGAGGAGGAAGAGGAGGAGGAAGAGGAGGAAGAGGAGGAGGAAGATGAGGGAAGAGAGGGTGATTACATTCAGGAAGGTCTCTGCTGAAAACTGTCCTCATTAAATACAGGAACACATCGTCTGCTGAGAGAGGAAGAGGAGGAGGAGGAGGAAGAGGAGGAAGAGGAGGAAGATGAGGAAGAGGAGGAGGAGGAAGAGGAGGAAGAGGAGGAAGATGAGGAAGAGGAGGAGGAGGAGGAAGAGGAGGAGGAAGATGAGGAAGATGAGGAAGAGGAGGAAGAGGAGGAGGAAGATGAGGAAGAGGAGGAAGATGAGGAAGAGGGATATGAAGGCTGTGAAGGAAGTGATGTTCGCTCAGGTTTGATATTCGGGGACGAGCTGAAGGAAAACTGGAGCGCCGACAGGACGACAGCAGCAACGAGTGGAGACGATGAAACACCTGGTTCTAACTCAGGACTCAGGACTCAGGACTCAGGACTCAGGACTCAGGACTCAGGACTCAGGATTCAGGACTGAGGACTCAGTGATGCTGGTTTAAGATTTATGTTTCAAAATGTTTCAGCTGTTATCTGTTTCTGTTGGTACAATTCAAAAAGGTTTGATCGCACATCAAGACTAAACCAAGACCTGAGACTAGTCCTGAATAAAGACCGGAGTCAGGACCGGAGTCAGGACCGGAGTCAGGACCGGAGTCAGGACCGGAGTCAGGACCAGAGTCAGGACTGGAGTCAGGACCGGAGTCAGGACCGGAGTCAGGACCGGAGTCAGGACTGGAGTCAGGACCGGAGTCAGGACCGGAGTCAGGACCGGAGTCAGGACCAGAGTCAGGACCGGAGTCAGGACCGGAGTCAGGACCGGAGTCAGGACCGGAGTCAGGACCGGAGTCAGGTCCAGAGTCAGGACCGGAGTCAGGACCGGAGTCAGGATGGAGTCAGGACTGGAGTCAGGACCGGAGTCAGGACCGGAGTCAGGACCGGAGTCAGGATGAGAGTCAGGACCGGAGTCAGGACCGGAGTCAGGACCGGGGTTACGTCTGGTGTTCGGACCTAAAGAACATAATGAGTTCGGTCCCACGGAGGACGGCACTGACCTGGGAGGCAGAGGTCCACACAGAGCAGCACAGCAGTTTGTCAGGATGTTTCCGTAGCTGTAGGGGTTGTAGTTATCCTTCCCTCGCTTTGTGGACCAGGACCCTTTAATCTGGACCAGGACCAGACCAGAACCAGACCAAGACCAGACCAGGACAGAGACAGAGACAGAGACAGAGAGAGGAAAGTCATGAAAAGTAAAGACCAGATCAGAACCGTCACGGTTCTTCTTCTGAGTGTGATAAAGTGTCTCTCCTCGGTCTCAGGGACCTCCTGTTGGTCCTCGGACCACCGTTTGGGTTTCGTGTACTCACGTCCTCGTTGGTGGTCTGGTTGGAGCTGATCAGGTAGGTGTGGAACCCCGACAGACCGACGATGGACCAGACGGAGAAGAAACACACCACCACCTCGAGGACGGTGCAGAGCAGAGTCAAGGACAAACTGTGGAACCTCCTCCGGTCCTCAGCAGACGCTCGCTGAGGACGACACCTGGTGTCAACATCTGTCCTGAGTGAGCCAATCACAGGTGGACAGCTCAGTACAGGTGTGAATGAGGACACGTCTGTCAGCAGTGTGTCCACACAGCACCAGACTCCCTTAACAAATGTGTCAGTTTAGTGAGTTGTTGAGTTGGAGACACTTTATAAACTCTGTGAAACTCTGTCTCTGACTCATTCTGCATTATTTGGACCTTCTTGTGAATTCAGCAGATGTTCTACATGAACTTCTTTCTGTCTTTGAGTAGAAACATGGAGTCTGTTTGTCTCATATAGAGCAGGAAGTGACATCAGATCACAGCTGGTCGCTCAGGACAGATGTCGGTCTGAACAGCTTCTAACTCAAAGTGTTTCTGTCAACATGTGTGTGAGTGTAAAGTTTGGATTTTCTATCAGTATCTGGTCTAAACGAAGCTGGTGAACAGAGACAGACTCAAAGGATATCTGGCCGGACTGTCTTTGAGCGCGCTGAGGAAACCGGTCCGGTTCGATCCTGCAGAGACGAGAGAAGAGTTCAGGTTGTAAAACAGAAAAACAAGAACACAATATTAATAAAAGAACCATCAAACCAACTTCTCCAACAAGTTTTTTAATAATCTGTCAAATAGTTTATTTTCTCAACTCTGAGGGAAAAAAGAGGGAAAGTTCCTGTTGAT
>CM077798.1:28776609-28946609 GCA_039737535.1 Lagodon rhomboides | reverse complement strand
AAACTTTGTATTGGACTCACTGACAGTAGCGATCAGGAGGCAGCTGGAGAGGTTCTTCATGCTCATTAACGCCTCCTGCTTCCTCTCTCCTCCTGTGACCTGCAGGACCAGGAGACGAGCGAGGACAGAGGAGACACAGGTGTGTCGCGGAGACGCGTTAACGTAATCACAACCTCAGAGTTTGAACAATCAGGGCGGGAAAATCCTCGACAGCCGAGCAGAGATAAACTGCAGTCTGTAAATCTCATGGAGTTTCTCAGCACACAGGATTTACAGCTGCAAAGCCTTCTGGGAAGAAAGCATCACAAATCACACAGACTGCAGGAAGAAAGTGCTGCTTTGTGTTTGTTCAGTTCAGCCTGAAAACTGTGATCATCAGATGTCAGCCGACAGCCTTCACATGGATGATCCTGAAACATGTCAGCTGCATCGAAACGGCTCAAACAACTTCACCTTTGTTCTTTATGCTGAGCTGTGATGTAAACACCTCCAGAGCTCACTGTCCACACTGCTAGCTGCACGGCTAACTGAGCTAACGAGCTAAAACTGGTTACATTTGCAGACAAACAAACAAACAACTGAAGCACAACACAAAATCCTGAGAATAACAGCAAAGAAAACGCTGCTGAGTCCGACAACACAAACAAGGCTCAGTCTCTGGACCAGGCTAAGACTCAAAGTGCTACCCAGCCTATTACAAAGACAAAATGCTAACCTAATGCTAAGCTAACCTCCACGTAGGGTAGTGACGCCAGCTCTAAACATTCATGCGGAATCATTTTGCATCAGGAGTAAATCCTCCGATTGCGTCGAATCCACTGAAACTCATCAATCTGAGTGTGAAAATGAGACTGAAGCAGAAACCAAAACTTGGAGCTGAAAGAAGCTAAAAGGCTTCATGAAGACACATTCAACACAGTCACTGGATCTTCTGTTCATGTAGAAAACATGCTTTCAGTCTAATCTGTGAAATGCTGGAGTGACTTTGGAAAAACGTCCCTGTGTTGTTTCTCAGACAGGAAGTGAGGAAGCTGTTTCAGGCTGCGCGTCACTGAAAAGATTCCTGACCTCCGTCAGCAAACACAACGCGGAAAAATAAACAACTGTCCTCTATTTCCATCCTTCCTCCACAACATCCAGCTTCTTCTCCCATATTTGGTCGTCCTCCGAGCCCCGGCTGTGGGGTGATTGACAGCTCCTTCGCTCCACACGCTCTGCATCCGCCGAGAAAATAAACAAATAAATAAACAAAGAAGAGAAAATAAAAAAGAGCTCGCTGAAAATAGATCAGAGCTCCGACGGTGACGCTCAGTTTCTGTGGAAACGATTCGCAGAGATGCATTTGTGACGGCGCGGAGGTCTGAAGAGATGGCATGAACACACACACACACACACACACACACACACACACACACACACATCTGAACACACACACCTGAACACACACACACACACACACCTGAACACACACACACACACACACACCTGAACACACACACACACACACACACACACCTGAACACACACACACACACACACACACACACACACACACACACACACACACACACACATCTGAACACACACACCTGAACACACACGTCTGAACACACACAGACACACACACACACATCTGAACACACACACCTGAACACACACGTCTGAACACACACAGACAACACACACACACACCTGAACACACACACACACACACCTGAACACACACACCTGAACACACACGTCTGAACACACACACACACACCTGAACACACACCTGAACACACACACACACACGTCTGAACACACACACACACACACACACACACGTCTGAACACACGTCTGAACACACACCTGAACACACACACACCTGAACACACACACACACCTGAACACACACACACACCTGAACACACACACGTCTGAACACACACACATCTGAACACACGTCTGAACACACACACACACCTGAACACACACACACACCTGAACACACACACGTCTGAACACACGTCTGAACACACACACACACGTCTGAACACACATCTGAACACACACCTGAACACACACACACCTGAACACACACACGTCTGAACACACACACACCTGAACACACACACACACCTGAACACACACACGTCTGAACACACACACACCTGAACACACACGTCTGAACACACACACACCTGAACACACACACCTGAACACACACACCTGAACACACACACACCTGAACACACACACGTCTGAACACACACACACACACACACGTCTGAACACACACGCACACACACCTGAACACACATCTGAACACACACACGTCTGAACACACACACACGTCTGAACACGACTGAACACGCGTCTGAACACACACACACACACACACACGTCTGAACACACACACACCTGAACACACACACATCTGAACACACACACACCTGAACACACGTCTGAACACACGTCTGAACACACACACGTCTGAACACACACGTCTGAACACACACACACACACACGTCTGAACACACGTCTGAACACACACACGTCTGAACACACACACGTCTGAACACACGTCTGAACACACACACGTCTGAACACGTCTGAACACACGTCTGAACACGCGGCGGCTGGAGGAGGTGGTGAGCGACTTCCTGTCATCGCTCAGAATCGTTGTTCAGATTTTTCTGCAGGAGATTTTCTCCGCAGACACTGAAGCTCACAGCGAGACGAGTCAAAGGTCACGACAACAGAGTCTGACGCAAACCACTGATGACGTCTAAACGTGTTTACGTGTAGAGACACCACATGGAGACAACACGAGCCCTGATTGGTCGGTTCAGACTGCTGCTGTTCAGTCCGACAGCCTGATGCTGAGTGACGACGACACCGAGGACGTTAAAGTACAAACAAGAAGGAGAAGATTTCAAATGTGTGTGTGTGTGTGTGTGTTTCCATGGTTACCGATTTGCCTCTCCAGGTCGGCGGCCTCGTCCGGCGTGGCTCGGGGCAAAACGCCGGGGTCGGTGAAACTCGCCCGGAACAGCATCCCCATCACGAAGACGAAGAGGACGCCGCCGACCGCCGGGATGGCCGGGGTCAGGTTGGACGCCAGGAAGGGACAACTGCAGAGGACAGAGACACTCCGTCACTGTCGCGTCTGTCCGAACGATCGAATATTGCCACCGAACTTTTCTGCAAACTTTAAATCTCATCAGGTTGAGTTTAAACTTCATCACTGTGCTCATGGTCGGGTTGGGGTCGGGCCCCTTCAAATACCCGGTTCTGTCACCACAAACACTGTAAACGATCCAGTGGTTTCACGCTCACAGACGTTGAAACACCGTCTTGAACAGTGGTCTCTGGCTGCCCAGCTGTTGCTCCTCCAGACTCACACAGATCTTAATCATTTGTGTGAATCAGATCTCAGTTGGATTGTTTTTTAACACAGACGTGAGAAATTAAAATCACCAGTTGTGCTGAACAGATTTCTAACACCTGAAGAATCTCAGGTTCACCTTCCTCCTGCTGTTACCGGCGTGACATAAGCAGCAGGAAACGGTTACCGTGGAAACGGGGAACTCCGGAGCTGCTGGGAGGAAAAAAATAAAATAAATAAAACCCTTCAGGCGTCTCAAAGAATCTGTCCAGAGTCCAGTTTTTAAATTCAAAGAGAACTTTTAGAAACAATCAGTGGATTCTTCTGTGAAAAGGAAAAAAATCTGTAAAATGTCAGAAAAAATGAAAATGAAATTAATTGTTTTGAACAGAAACAATATTTTCTTTTGTTAACGGTCTGTTCGGATCGGCTTCGTTCTGTGTTCACACAAACACACAAACATTTAGTTTATTATCAGCTTTCAAAGCAGCGCTGTTTGAACTCAGCAGCTTTTATTAAGTCTTAGACTTTGAATTCCTGTGTGATATTTGTGATTCTGGACTTTTACAGAACTTGTTTCTCTTTTATGTTTTGTTTTGACCCTGATGCATTGTGGGTCAACACTTGAACCTCATTAAACACGACAGAGTTAAATCATTCATTGTCAGAACTGGTGATTAATCCAAACCTCATAATGTTCTCTGTGCTCTGATCACTTAGACCGGAGGTGATTTATTGACACATCGCCAACTATTCTGATGATCGATTCATCAGTTTGAGTCACTTTTAAGAAGAATAAAGTCATAATTCAGAGACGTCAGCTCGTTACGTGAAGACATCTGAACAACCTTCTCACAGATTTGACGCTCGACTGGTAAATTTAGCTCCGACGAAGCTTCTGTGTCTGAAACCTTCACCTGATCAGGTCGAGTCTCGTTATAACTCCACACCACGATCGTCCTGCGTCAGTGTGGAGAAATCCTCCGAGACGAGTCAGAGAAGTGAAGCACAGAGACGCAGAGATCTCTGACTCCTCACACAGTTCTGAGAACTGAGGGAGTTTAATGACCTGAAGACGACTTTAGATTCTTTGTTTGTGGGACGAAACTACACAAATCAGAGTCAGAGGGATTAAAGGAACAGTTCGGCCAAACGTGACAATCCAGTCGTCATCTCCTCGACCTGAGCTGATCAGAAGTCAGCTGACGTTCTGTTTTAAAACAGAACAACAACCCAAATTATAATAATAATCCAAAACTGTGCTGAATCAGCTGTTAGCACTTCCTGTTAGCAGTGAACTTGTGACCATCATCAGACAATCATCATCATCACTGGATCTCTGTGGTACTGAAGAACCCTGAACACATGATGTTTGTCAGGCAGGTTCTGCTCAGCTCAGAGGAGACGTCACCAACAGCAGGGCGGTCCAATCAACGACCTCCTGCTGTGGGGTCCCTACATCTGGACACCAATGTGTTGGACCCCACAAAACACATGTGTGTGTGTGTGTGTGTGTGTGTGTGTGTGTGTGTGTGTGTGTGTCCACTCACTCGAAGGTGAAGAAGAGGCCGCTGGTGAGCAGGATCAGAACCAGGGTCAGGTAGAACACCCCGGTCTGCCTCGCCATCATGATCCTCCCGCCGCAGTAGAACCGGTTCCTCCCCGGGAACACCTGCCACTTCCTGCGGGGGGTGCGGGTCCTGTGTCCGGGGCAGGACGGCTCGGGTCCCTCCGCGGGGGCCGCGCAGGAGCCGCTGCTGCTGCGGGTGCAGATCTGGTTGTACTGACCCGCCTGCTGCTGCTGGTGCTGGTGCTGGTGCTGGTCCAGGGACGCATGGTGGATCTGAGACATGTGTCCTCACAGGTGAGCGGGCAGGTGAACACTGACGGAGATGTAGCGATAACAGAGCTGTGCGCGCGCTGCCGGTGCGTTCAGGCTCTCCACAGGTTCGTCAGCCCCCCCAGGTGGACCCGCGGGTCCGGTTCTGTCCGGAGCCGCGACGAAAACCGAGCCGACATTTCTGATCCGGAATCTTCCGCTTTTATTTTGTAATATTTCGTAAACAAACACCAACTCGTGGTCAGACGCACGCGCGCGCGGTCCAAAATCCTTTAAACAGCACCACGACGCCCCCCCACCGTGTCCGCGCGGCGTCCTCACATCAGCCAGCGTTCATATCCCGGGAGAACCGAGCCGGAGCCGGACGGGACCGGGTCTGAGCCGGGTCCGGATCGAGAGACAGCAGCGGCACTGAAGGATCAGAGGGTCTGTGTCGGTGAGGAGGAGGAGGAGGAGGAGGAGGAGGACGTGAAGAGCATCCCGATCCTCCGCAGAGCTGCACAGATCCTCCACTGAACAGAGGGACCACTCCGCCTCGGAGAGGCTCGGGACCCGCGGGGGGGAGAGTACGGAAGCCCCGAGGGCCAGGTGAGATAAAAAATAATAATACAATAAAAAATCACTTCATCCATTCTCTGAGACTCTTCTAAATATCTCCTGTGTTTGTGACTTACATTTTTTCATGAATTTATTTTTCATGTGTGAAACTGAGCTGAATTATTGTTTCAGGAGAAGATTGTGTTTATTTCTGTGCTGGTACCGAGTGAACAAAGAGGAAAACATATTCTGTAAGTGTTAATGTTTGTAATACTCATTTTGACCACAAGAGGCTGAAGTGCTTCACTGCCTCATGTTCTGAACAGGGTGAAAATCTTCCATCTTGTTCCATTTGAGTTTTAATCCTTCTGTAAAAAATAAAATAAAATTTGCATTTGACAACAGTTTTATTTTATTTTATTGTGGAAAAAAATGACTCAGTTTCAAAAAAATCATTTTGTTTATTTAACTGAAATTTTCTCGTTTTCACACATGAAAAAACAGCTGAAGTATCCGGAGACTTGATTTAAACATCAGATGTCTCCATGCAGCTCGTCTGCTGTGATCACAGTCTGCAGGAGAGACACATCACTAACTGATCTGAGACCAGATTTACAGCCTGGGTTCGCACTAACTGTTGGCTCAGCAGCTTCAGTGAAGACTTGAGTGTGTCTGACAGTGACGTCTTTTTGTTTTTTCAGGTGGAACAAAAACCTTTCAGGTATATTTTATTTACATTTAATATTGTCCTAAAGTGCTCTGAACCTGTGTAGCAACAGTTGTAGAAACATTATTTATCGCTACATTAATCTGCTGATTCAGCTTCTAGTTATTAAACTGATTTAATGGAAAACTCGAGTAGTTTTAGGAAACAGAGTGAGACCTCCTCATGAGTTTCTCCATAGCGTTCCGGGGGAATAGACGATCTTTGCTTCGTTCCGTCGCCGAAACTCTCTCCAACATCTCAGAATAAAGAACCACTTACTCAATTTGAGCTCGTGAAATAAAAAGCGTGCCGTATTTTCCACACACAATAACAACTCATACTTACACTGAACTTCTGTAGATCATCATTTTCTATTGTTACAAATTAATATTTGATTTTAAGGAAAAGCGCGTTTACGTTCCGAGTTAGCTTGTTTCCAACCGGTGACTTTAGGCAGACGGACTGAAGCAACATGACAGCGGCTCGTGAAAACACAGCTGTGAATGTGGTCGAAGGAGCAGAAACAGATGAAGAAGCCAAGCTGCAGATGTTAAAAGGCAAGTTAGCAGTTAGCTCGTAGTTATTATCGTCTGTAGCTGTTAGCAGAGTTAGCTGTTTGTTGTTGCTGTTTTCTGTCTGAGGTCACAGCAATGTCGAGCTGTCTGCTCCTCTCTGCTCCTCCACACCAAACTCCACTCAAAAATCAGGCATTTTTATGTTTCCGTAATTATTCTTAAAGCCGGACAGCCTGTAAATATATAATGTGGCTGCTGGTGGATTTGTAGTTTCATCCTACTTGGAGACGTTCTTACTTTAGTCGTGCAAAAATTCTGCGACGCCAAACTCTATTCAGAAATCCTACGGTTAAAAGTTGTCAGCGGTTATCAAGTATTTCGCAGAAGATATCAATTATGATCAATGATTGTTCTTAAACATTCAGCACTTCTGTTCAATTCGGCTGAATACAGTTTTAAATTATCTTAATCTAAATGTTGCTTGGTAAGTTATTATTGTGCTCTGCATAAAGCTGATTTGTACACAGTATATCTGGTTTAAGCAGGTTGCCTGTAATGAGATATTCTTTTTTTTTTTTTTTTGCTTTATATTTTAGTTATTTCCCTTTATTGCACGATTAAAGTACTGAAGCAGTGTTTGATCTTCTGAAGCCGAGCTGTGTTGTACATCTCCATCATAAGTCACATTCAGACTCAACACACTGGTTTCTCCATTCAGAACCACATTTGTAAATAATAGTATTTATGAAGCCGACCATTTAGGATTTTCTGAAGTGTGCAGCATCTTTCCTGACTGTCTCACCTGACTTCCTGTGTGCAGGTGCAGCGTTCCTGACCACGGTGGCGTCTGCAGGGATGATCGCAGGATTTGGCTCCACATTGGCGCTGGCCAAGAAAAAAAGCCCAGGGTGGTTCAATAAGGTCTCCTGCCTCCTGTGAACATTATTACAGTCGTGTTAAACTGTCACACAGTGATTAGTGCCTGATGGTCGACAACAAGTTAATGATCCACGTCAGATGTTAGACATCAACTGTGACACTTTCTGCATGTCTGATTTAGTTTGTTTACATATTTGTGACCTCCTGTTTTGCTGCGACGTTCTTTCAGTAGGAAAATTAAGAAATGAGCTGAAATGTCATAAAACAAGTTTGTTTCTCTTCTCGAACTCGTTTTTCAGCCACGGTATTTTTTAATGAGCCGACGGGACGAAACCAAAACATGACAACAAAAAGAGATTTACAAAAACAACATAAACCGTCAATAAAAAAACAAAACATGAATTCAATAAATGAATAAATTATGGAATTTAAAAGTGTAGATATTGATCTGCAAAGTAACTGATAATTTAAGTTATCAAATAAATGTGGAGTTGAAGCGTAAAGTAGCAGAAAATGGGTATAACATTTTTTATTGAACCTCTGATGACGACACATTTATGTTGGCAGAAGGTTTTTACGTACGAGGGAAGCTATCGATGCTAACAGCAGGCTGCCTGTCATTCAGTTTGTCTTGTTCTTCCCAGATTTCTAACCCGATTAGTTTCCAGTGAAATCGGAGTTTCGACCGACTGACCAATTAAATGAGTGGAAGTTGAAAACCCAGCTGGGACTCGTCAGCTGTCCCTCCTGATGAAAACGCCTCGACACAGAGGTCGATCTGAAAACTGTCCAGAGGAGAAACTCTGTGTGAAACTTCCCGACACGCCTTTAAACCGGTCCTGTTAACTGGAACTGTGTGATTATCGGTCGCTCACCGGAGCTGATTAAACATGACGCACACAGACGGTTGTGTCCGGATAAACTAGGAGTTGAGTCACAATAAACGCCTTGTTCTGGACTCTATTTCCGTCACAGACTTGTCTTTGTCGTCTCCATCGAGGCCTCGGCCCCCGAGGACCCAGATAAAAGTAGAAAAATGAGATTAGATGTGGAGCTTCGTGTGGTGAGGGGGAGAGTGTTTCACGTCAAACAGTTTGAGGAATGAAAAATGTCTGAGCCACATGTTAATGTTATTACACCATGTGGCCAGAAGTATGTGGACACTGATAACATTAATCAGATTTACAAAATCAGGCTCAGAAGACCTCGAGCCTGATGAACGTCTTCCTCCAACTAGATTCCAAGAAGTTTAGTTTGTTTCTCAAAATGTATCCTGTTTAAATAATTTACATCGTTTGTTAATAAATTAAATCAACGTGTTTTATTGGATGCACCGAAATTAGTTGCTGGTGGATCTAAATGAAAAGTTTTTCTTCTCATGAGATTCAAAGAATTTCAGTCTTTTCCTCAAAATTTTGGCACCTTTTCAAAAGAATTCTACTTTATTTTTGCACATTGACAGTTTTTGTCCTAAATGTGACATTATGTGAGAAATTAAACAACTTTTTTACAACAACATATTTTCTCAAAAAGCTGAATTTCAGGTGCGACGCTGCGACCTATGAAAATGTTTAATCGCACCCTGGAGCTCTGAAAATTGAAACTTTAAGAACTTTATATAGTTTTATTTCACATTTCTATCTCTGATTCTTAACTGTTGCGGCCTCGTTTTTCTGTTTCCTCTTTTTCCTAAAACAACGATGTACGAAGGAGAAGTTAGAGAAGAAGTCACCTCAGTGTTCAGGTCGTATACTTCAGTAAAGTCACTGATACTTAAGTGTGTTTGTATCATCAACAAAAATGTACTTAAAGTATCAAAAACACAAGAAGTTGTTCTGCAGTAAAACGGCTCCGTTGACTGATTCATTATTATATATTCAAACATCTGATACACAAATATCTGTTTGGTAAATATTTTATGATTTAGCTTTTTTAAGATTAAATTATGTGAGAAGTTCCGATAAAACTGATTTAATGTTTAATAAATGTTTCACATTTATTTAATGTAAAATCTGAAGTGTAACTGAAGCTGTTAAATTAATGTAATGGAGTATTTTATTTAGATTAGACGTGTAAAGCAGCATGAAATGGAAATACTCAAAGTGCAAGTACATCAAAACTCAAGTAAATGTACTAAAGACTAAAGTCGTGTTTGTCACCACATGATGAAGTTGAATCACCAGCAGCTCTGACGTCAGTTAATCGTTTGTCTGTGGTTCTTCTTCAGGGTGTCATGGCGACGGCGGCGGCCCCGGAGGGCGGGGCCTCTCTGGCCCTCCGAGCTCTGGGTTGGGGCTCTCTGTACGCCTGCAGCGGAGTCGGCCTGCTCAGCTTCACTGTGTGGAAAGTCCTCGGTGTTCACAGCGTACGTATCTGCTGAAGTTGGTCTGTTTGATGCTGAGAGGCCGTCACACATCAGACCGTGTGTTCAAACCTCCGTTCACTGTTTACCTGAACCTGCACGACCCAGAACGCAAAGGTCCACTGTGAGTTCAAGAATACTGAGGAATTATTCTAAAGAAAGTTTTAAAATTTAAAGAATAAAGTGAGAAAAAACTAAAGGTTTAGTGAAAACAATTTTTTTGTAAAACTTTCTTAAAAGTTGAAATATTTTTAGAGACAAAAACTGCAAAATTGCAAAAAAGTTTAAAGTTATAATATTTCAAGAAAAAGGAGAAAATTTTAAGATTTTGAGGAAAAAGTTAAAATATTTTGTTGCAAAAATTTGTGAATAAAATTTAAATATTTCCAGAATGAATTTGAAAATTTAAGCAAAACCTTTTTTTAATTCCAAATGTAAAGTAAATTTTTTTCTTAGAAAAAGTTTCTTAATTTTCTGGAGTGTTGTTGAAATATTTGTATATCAAATTTTTAAATTTCATAAATTTGAAATCCGGAATAAGAATAATGAAAGTAATAGAATTTAGTTTAAAATAAACTAAATAATTGCATTTTGACAATAAACCTTAAACATTTAAAGAATAAAGTCAAAATGTTTGTGGCTTCGATGGCCCCAAAACCGTCTCCAGATCAGACGTGGGGCTAATTAAAGGGTCAGTTTACCCAAATCAGAAAAACTTGCACATAATATGTTTAAGATGTTTTCAGATCTCTGATATAAAATGAAGGTTAATGGAATTGAATTGTTTGTTTGTTTGTTTTTACAAACCCAGAAGTATGTTAATGTATCTTGAGTGCAAACACTAAATAAAACATCTATAAATACAGTTATTATAATAATATAATTATAAATACAACATATGATTATTTCACTGTTAAAAACAGCTTTTGAACTTTATATACACTGAGGTGTGAGTGTAATAACTTTGAATTAACCGTGACGTGACTGTTGAAGGTTGGAAACAAGCAAAATGACACATTTAGGGGAGAAAACTACATTTTCGGAGCGTTTAGTTACCAGTGCTTTTTCTCTCCTTGTCTGTAGTTTCTTCAGTGTGTTTCTTCTTCGTCTCTTTCAGCTTTCAGAGTTCAGACAGAAGATGCAGTCCTTCTTCCCGTCCATCCCAAAGACCGTCGAGTCTGCAGCTGGATCTGAACCTCTGGACTGGGACTCTATCTTCAACTCAAAGTCGCCTGCTGCTGAAGGACCAATCGAACGAGACGACACAGAGACTGAAAAAAAAACCTCCTGATGTGTCAGCAGAGCTCCAGAGGCTCAGCAGAGACCAGTCTGGTTCTGGTCTGGTTGAAAATGTGTATATTTGTAAAGAAATTGTGTTTGATCGAGTGTTTTGAACAATAAATATTTGTTTTTCTGAACGCGAGCTTTTTGAAATATTTTGAGAAAATAAATTAAAATAAATAAGTTAAATTTCTGGAATAAACTTTAAATATTTAAGAAACAAAAAAGTAAAAGTTGTTTTGCATTTTTATTAATATTTCAATTTTTACATTTTCTGGGAAACATTTTAAATATTTCAAGAATGTTTTTCAAGAAAAGAAAAAAACAGCTGTAAGACTTTAAAACTCTAAAAAATATTGTCACCTGCGACTGTGTATACAATGCTTATGTTAGCATTCAACATTATAACAATAGTAATGAGCTCATAGCTTAGCTGAGTCTTAACACAACCATCAGACTGCTAAACTCAGTTCTCCTTTGAAAAAACTGAATGCAAATGTTAGCATGATGCTAAAGTTGAGCTAAAGAACACAAGTCTGAAATGTAACTGAACTATTTTTACCCTACACACGACCAATAACCATCAGCTGTACATGATAAATATGTAGTGAAGACAGAAAAAACACATGAAAACTTCAACAAAACTTTGGATTGCTGTTGCTGCCATCTGCTGGACACACTGAAGATTACAGCCGCTGAGAAACATTAAACTGTTTCCCTCCTACACTCAGCACAGAGACACTGAGGAGTCAAGTGCCCCGAACCCAAACCCAGGATAAAGAGGTTCAGTGAATGTGGTGTTGAAGGTGCGAAGATGGATCAGTTTGTCAGAGGAGACTTTGTAGAAGGACAGAATGCCAGCAGGACAGTCCACATACACTGCTAATCTACCAGAAGGGGGGAAGTAGGGCGAGGAAGTAGTAATGGATTGTTCTCTATGATTGTGCCAGAAGATGTAATCACCATGTAACCAGTGCAGACTCCATGACTGATCATTTTTTCCAAACAAACCATCAAATATGTTTTCTCTCCTGCTGATTCTTCTGTAGCTCACTGCTATGTAAACCATTCTTCTCCACTCGACCTCCCAGTAACAGCGACCAGTCAGACCAGTTTTACACAGCAGCTGAGGCAGGTGGTCAGCAAACCTCTCTGGATGATCAGGATATGGCTGCTTCTCTCCCACTATCGTCATCGTCTTGTTGTTGTCAGACAGTTTAATGTATCTGTTGACTGTGTTTGTGTCGACTGTGAGTTCACAGACATCTGATGGAGACAAAAAGACACAACACAGCAGCAGGTTATCAGATAAACTGTAGAGTTTTGAATCCATATGAAGTTATGGATTATATTAAACATTTCTTAAGGACTATGTTGTATAATCATCTCCTGTGACGTGATGTCAGTGTGAACGCTGATACTCGCTGATGTTCAGACATTCATGAACAACAATGGAGGAGAGGATAATAATCACTAATCATGGCTGTTTGCAGACACAGCTGTACGATAACACATCTACTGTACTGAGACAGGACAAATAAGGAACCGGCATGGAGGGAAGTGAGCAAGGAAGTCGAGCTACCTGGTAAGTTTTGGAAATATGTCTCAGCACAGCATAGCTCTGATCGATCCAAACAAGCATTTCAAAAGTAGTTTGCTTGTCATCATGAAATTGGATGGATTGCATCAGATCACAGAGAAATCTCTTTGTTTTGGGTTCATACTGATGTGATAAGACCGATTAATTCAGTCTACATCTACTTGCTGGTCACATTTACTATTTATTGATTTTAACACACCTACTAAGAAATTGTCACTCAGTGGAGACGGATCAACAAACGTCTGAGTCTGAGTACTTTAGATCTGCTATTCATTATCCCCAATGGTATTCAATGTAAGGCTGTCACTGTCCAGAGATCATAGGGGAAGCTTTACTCTGTCATACGTCATGTCACTCACAGCAGCACACCTGGCGCTATATGTTTTAGTCTATAATTAGTTCAAACATTTGGGGAATTGTTTTCTGGAAGGAGTTTTTTTCCCCAAAAGTACTTGGACAGAAGAGGTGTCGGCATGTTGGATAACAACTTTTCAGCAAATAAGTGGATTGAACTCCTTTGAATATATTTTTAGATCATATTGTTAACATTTTTATGTAGACAAATCATTTTAAAGAAATCATACATCCACAGAGGTTGTAGAAATGTTGCACGTGTCAATCAGACATACACGTGTGTTGCATGTGTATGTCTGATTGATTGACGTGATTGTCGGCCAACCACATGACATTTGGGTGGTCACGTGGTTTAAAAAAACCCAATAAGACCCACCTCATGTGTATTTGAACCAATGACAGTGCATTATATGTTACATGCTTCATGAAAATGACGACAAATCAACAATGTTGCGCTACGCTGCAGCCGGCAGGAGCTTCAAAGCTGCGTTACGCAGCAACCGGCGGTAGATGGAATGTAGCGCCACGCAGCATATGGGTTAAGAGTCTGAAATGCCGACTGGATTGTCTGTAACTGACTGAGTGAAATGACTCATAAATGGCCCAATGTTAGTTGAATACAAATCGGCTGGTCCGTGTTATATAAATCTTGTATATGAATAATTGTTAATTTTATGGTTGTAATGAAAAGGGCAAAACACTGATAACAATGCTCCTGGTGGTTCACATGACCCACCCCCACCACAAATACCATGCTGTAGTCATTGCTTACATTTCCTCAGACCAGGTTTTATTCTCTGTTCTCCACATTGGTCCACCCTGGAAGAAGATCACAGTCAGATAAGCATATTCTTTTGGTTTATAAGATTGCTGAACATGAAAACATGTTCCTCAGTTTGTCAGTGTACCAGAGAAACAGTGTGTGAGCTCTTGTACTTGAGAGTTTCCAGTCTCCAGTCTGGATCCTCCAGTCCAGCAGTCAGTAGTTTCACTCCTGAGTCTCCTGGATGATTGTAGCACAAGTCCAGCTCTCTCAGATGGGAGGGGTTGGAGCTCAGAGCTGAGGCCAGAGCAGCACAGCCTTCTTCTGTGACCAGACAGCCTGACAGTCTGAAATTAGTCATCAAAATGTAGTCAAATTTAAAGTACAAATGTGTTTTTATTTTTTCAGCAACGGTCATTTGATGTGGTTTCTTAAAAATATTTACAAGAACTGGAAATAAGAACAATACAGGAAATAAAGATTACATAAGCAGAAAGATCTAGACCTATCTTCATTTAAGTAATTACAGTGTAATGCAATCTTTAAATAGCATAACAAATTCTTAGATAGTGACCTGAGAGTTTCCAGTTCACAGTCTGGACTCTCCAATCCAACGGACAGCAACTTCACTCCTAAATCCTGCAGGTCATTTTTACTCAGGTCCAGTTCTCTCAGATGGGAGGGGTTGCAGCTTAGAGCTGGGGCCAGAGAAGCACAGCCCTCCTCTGCAACCCGACAGCCTGACAGTCTGGAATCAAGCATAGGCTGATCAATACATAGAAGCATTTTGGGAAAGTCAATCGAATTGAAAGGAAGCAAGCTACATTAGGCACTTCACTTTCCCTATAGGGAAATTATTTTTGATAGTGAAATATCATCAATTATCAACATATCACTTTGCATGACATAGGACCAGCCACCAATAAAATGATTGCAAGTCACCAAAGATCAGCGCCCATAGAAGTAAACAGAAAATGGTCAAACATTTGCATCCTGACCTGAGAGTTTCCAGTTTACAGTGTGGACTCTCCAGTCCAACAGACAACAGCGCCACTCCTGAATCCTGCAATTTGTTGTTACTCAGGTCCAGCTCTCTCAGATGGAAGTGGTCAGAGTTCAGAGCGGAGGCCAAAGAGGCACAGCCTTCCTTTGTTACCAGACAACTTGAAAGTCTGAAATTAAATAAAGGCTGATCATAAAATCGTTTTGCAGGGATCTCATACACACTACTAGCATTTTCACTGACATTTGCCTGATTGAAAAATATTCTTCGATTGGACAAACAGCTCCATCCTGACCTGAGAATTTCCAGTCTACAATGTAGACTCTTCAGTCCCGATGACAGCAGCTTCACTCCTGAATTCTGCAGGTTGTTGTTACTGAGGTCCAGCTCTCTCAGACTAGAGGACTGGGAGCTGAGAACTGAAGACAGAGCTTTACAGCTTCTCTTTGACAGATTACAGCCACGAAGCCTGAGGAGGAAATTAATGATGAAGACATTTTTATCAATAAAAGACAGCATGTGTTTGATATAGTTAATTTATCTAGTAACATTCCACCTACTGAGCATGGTTAGAGGCTTTGAACACTGGCAGCAGCCTCAGAAGAGCCTCCTCTGAAGCAGAGTATTTCTTCAGGTCAAACACCTCCAGATCTTTTTCTGATGACAGTAAGATGAAGCCCAGAGCTGACCACTGAGCAGGAGACAGTTTATCTGTGGAGAGACTTCCTGATCTCAGGTACTTTTGGATCTCCTCCACTAGAGAACCATCATTCAGTTCATTCAGACAGTGGAACAGATTGATGCTTCTCTCTGGATACAGATTTGTTCTGATCTTCTTCTTAATATACTCGACTGTTTCCTGATTGGTCTTTGAGCTACTTCCTGTCTCTGTCAGCAGACCTCTTAGGAGATTCTGATTGGTATCCAGTGAAAGACCCAGGAGGAAACGGAGAAACAAGTCCAGGTGTCCATTTGGACACTGTAAGGCCTTCTTCACAGCACTCTGGTAGAGATTTGTAGGTTTGGAGTTTTTTCTGAATAGTTTAGACCACCATGTTGCTTCTGCCAGCAGATTGACTCCAGAGTTGATGAATGTCAGATGGACGTGAAGAGCAGCCAGAAACTCCTGAACACTCAGATGGACGAAGCAGAACACCTTGTCCTGGTACAGTCCACTCTCCTCTTTAAAGATCTCTGTGAACACTCCTGAGTACACTGAGGCTGCTCTGATATCGATGCCACACTCTGTCAGGTCTGATTCATAGAAAATCAGGTTGCCTCTCTGCAGCTGCTCAAAAGCCAGGTTTCCCAGAGACTCGATCATCTCCCTGCTCTCTGGAGTCCAGTGTGGATCTCTCTCAGATTTTCCATCATACTTGACATTCTTCACTTTGGACTGAACCACCAGGAAGTGGATGTACATCTGAGTCAGGGTCTTGGGCAGCTCTCCTCCCTCTCTGGTTTTTAACACATTCTCCAGAACTGTAGCAGTGATCCAGCAGAAGACTGGGATGTGGCACATGATGTGGAGGCTTCGTGATGTCTTGATGTGGGAGATGATTCTGCTGGCCTGCCCCTCATCTCTGAATCTCTTCCTGAAGTACTCCTCCTTCTGTGGGTCAGTGAACCCTCTGACCTCTGTCACCATGTCAACATACTCAGGAGGAATCTGACTGGCTGCTGCAGGTCGTGTGGTTATCCAGAGGCGAGCAGAGGGAAGCAGTTTCCCCCTGATGAGGTTTGTCAGCAGCACATCCACTGAGGTGGACTCTGTAACATCAGTCAGGATCTCAGTGTTGTGGAAGTCCAGAGGAAGTCGACACTCATCCAGACCGTCAAAGATGAACACAACCTGGAACTCTTCAAACCTGCAGATTCCTGCTTCTTTGGTTTCAGTGAAGAAGTGATGAACAAGTTCCACCAAGCTGAACTTTTTCTCTTTCAGCACATTCAGCTCTCTGAAAGTGAATGGAAATGTGAACTGTATGTCCTGGTTGGCTTTGTCTTCAGCCCAGTCCAGAGTGAACTTCTGTGTTAAGATTGTCTTCCCAATGCCAGCCACTCCCTGTGTCATCACTGTTCTGATTGGTTCATCTCTTCCAGGTGAGGCTTTAAAGATGTCTTCACATCTGATTGCTGTTTCCAGTGTTGCTGGTTTCCAGGTTGCTGTTTCAATCTGTCTGACCTCATGTTCCATGTTGACCTCTCCTGTTTCTTCCATCATGATATAGATTTCAGTGTAGATCTCATGGAGAAGTTTTGAGCTTCCTGCTTTTGTGATTTTCTCGAACACACATTGAAACCTCTTCTTCAGGTTGGATTTGAGTTTATGCTGGCACTCAGCAAGAATCTCTGAATGAACAAAAATGAGATGACACAATTGAGAGAATGCCAAAGTAAATATGAGTAATCAAAAACATTACAAAAACATTATGCACATCTCCAAGTTAAATTCATTTAGTTTGCATTGTATCGAGACAAAATCTTTATCAAGATACAAACAGTCTTTTCGTGTTATCCTGGTGAGGTACCTTGTGTCCAAGGCTGCTTAAGTTTCTGTAATCATTCTTTGTCTGTCACAACTTCAGCCAGGCTTTAGTTTTTAATTTGTCTGTTTCCTGTTTTGCCACACTAACTCTCATGTCATTTCAGACTCTGCCACTTCCTCCTGCTCTGCATTACCTGCTGATTTCATTCACCTGGCCTGCCCAACCCCCATACTCACCTGCTCCTCATCAGCTAATCAGCCCCTCAGTATATGTACCGGTCCATTTCCCTCAGTTCTTTGCCAGATTGTCTAGTGTGTTCGCCTAGCTCTCCAGCATCTTGTACTTCTGATTCCGATCCTGCCTGTTCGTGTATTGACCTGCCTTTTTGGACTTTGGACCTTCCCTTTTGCCTGCTCCTCCTGGATTTGTTTGCTTCGCGGATTGACTACCTGGTTTTGACCTCTGCTCGTGTATTAAACTCTGTTTCTGCACCTGAACAGTTTTCTGTGTCGTGCTATTGGGTTCTTGTCTGCCATTTTGTGAAAACCTGACATTGTCTGACCCTTCACCTGGGGCTATATTACCTTGGGTGACCCTATCTGGGACCACACCTCTCCAACTGCATGTTTAGGAGTCATTGGGGTTCTTCAATGCTTCCACCACATTGAAAGGGGTCTTTCTTGATGTCAGGGGGGTAAAATCAATATTTGTACTTGTACAAAATCTTTTATGTGATGTAAGATTGCATAATATACGACAACTTATTTTGTTACGACCTACCTGTTGGTTCTGTGATGGTGTTTGACAATTTCTCCACAAGAACATTCTGATTTATCTCCCCCAAAACCATTCTAGTCACTTTGATGGTGTTTATACAGTAGGTCTGCACCATCTGATCCACTGTGTCCATCCTGTCTGCTTTCTCCAGTCGACTCTTTCTGACTGCTGGGAAGCCTTCCAGGACTCCCTCCTGCTGCAGGAGCCACTTGAATTTTTTAAAATCATCCTCTCCCAAATCCTCCAAAGTTCCCAAGAGGACCTGTTTAGGTGTCGCCATCTGCCCTTCCTGCCAAGATATGAAAGAAAGATGGTTTGAAGATATATTTTTAAATTTTGTCAATTTTTGTTACATTTTCAAAATATCACAGGCCACAAACGCAGAAGCACCCCATCAGTGGGATGCCGCCTTAATGGATGAGCTGAACACATGTTTTGCTTGATTTGATCTCCTCTGAAAAGAGTGTATTTGAAAAATCTTGCTGAGGGCGCTTATGAGTGAAGCTGCTTGTCATGATAGCATCCCTGTCTGTATACTAAAAATCATGTGCCAATGAGCTAGCTGTCGGGTTGGCCGATATGTTTAAATTTTCCAACCAGCCACCATCAGCCCAGGCTACAAATGCACAAGTGTCCCCATCATTAGTGAGGCCACATTGTCTAATGAACATTTTATGCTTGCTTTGATTTCATCAACAAAAAGTCAACTGTAAAGTCTAGTCCACCTTAAGTTGACTGACCAATGTCAGTAAGCACAACGGATGTGGTCCGTGTAATCCTCCTCAGAGTAAATTTGAGTAAAGCTGCAGGTCCTGATGACACCCCGGGCTATGTACTAAAAACGTGTGTAATGCAGCTTGTCTGCAGTCTCTAGTCTAATGACCACTTTCCTTTGGCACTCACATGGGTCGCTGCAGTAGTCAGTGTTCCTTGTGTTACACAGTGATCGGACATAAACCGATTACATTATTTGCCCTCTGCCCCCACCGTTGTTTGTTTTTTTAAAATCACTACTTAGTCGGAAAATGGACACAACAATTACAAACTGTGGCAGGGGTCTACTCCTTGCTTTCCTACCATCTGACATATTTTAGAAGTTAATTGGTGTCAACAAATGCAGAAAATTACCATTGTTTTGCTCTATAGATGCTTTTGAGATGAACAATAGCGGTGCTAAACTGTCTGAACAATGCACTTCCTGTGACAGGCCTACTTAAAAAATTAAAACTAAAATTAAACTCACATTTTGCCAGCTAAATACTTTCAATCTGAATCTGAAGGAAATGTTGGGTTTGCATATGCAGTGAAATAACACAGCATACTAAAGCTAGTGAGTGTATTTTCTTTTAAAAAGACGGTATACCGGGTATTACTGGTGATGTTGCAAGCTTATCAGTCAATAAGAAAATGTTTGAGAACTCACCTCTATTTTGACAAGTCCTTTAGGAAACTGGTTCTCAAGCCTGTCAAAGACAACATCCTAGTCAGCCTGGACTCTCACTAGTATAAACGAAGAACCAACAGATCTAGAGGATGTCTTATCCACTGTCCTGCACTCAGTATCACACATCTCGAAAATAAGGACATCTACATCAGAAAGCTGTTTGCTGACTTCCGCTCAGCATTCCATACAATGTCACCCATGAAGCTGATATGCAGACTTCACACTCTGAGCCTGAGTACGACACTCTGCCACTGGATACTGGACTTCCTCACAAGCAGACCCCAGAGAGTTCTGGCAGTCACACCTCCTCTTCGTTAGTACTGAACACTGGAGCCCCCGAGGGCTGAGTGCTCAGCCTTCTCCTGTTAACACATGACTGCACTCCCAGACATTATAAGAATCCTGTTGTGAAGTATGCAGATGACACCACCATCGTCGGCCGTATTATAAATAACATTGAGAGTACACATCAGGAGGATATCAACAATCTTGCAGAGTGGTGCACAGAGAACGATCTACTTCTCAACATCTGCAAAACCAAGGAGCTGATTGCTGATTTTATAAAGAAGGAGCCAAAGACACACACTTCTGTCAACTTCAGTCCAGGGCATTCTGTCATAATAATCAACAGCTGAACATTTACATTTGTCTCGATTCCATCACAATCAAAAATGAGTTGATAATTATACCAATACAGCTAAACATCAAGCAAGTACAACAACAGAAGACATTAACAATCCAACTAGCTAACACATGTTAGCTGTCGTGAAAAGGTTAGTTTACCAAAAACAAATAATTTGGATATTTCACTTTGCCATATTTTGATTTAATATCAAAATATTTTGATTTAATATCAAAATATGTCTCAGAGACCGAGGAAATATAACAAAAACACATTTTATATGTCAATAAATAATATAAATAATGACTGATCCATCATTCCAGTTTTGTAGCTTACATTTCTTTTGGTGTCAAGTAAATAAAAACTAAGACATATGTTTTTGTCTTTTTTCTTTCTTCCAGAGACAGAAAATCACAGTAGTTGAAGTCACTCTGAACTGTTATATTTCAAATTTCTACAGCTGTTATGTTTATATTCTACATGCAGTCCTCACCTGTTCCGAGTTATTCAATAAGTTTATGACTAACACCTGAGTAAAATATTTCTTGTTGAAAAGTCAAATAATTATTACAAAAAGTGACTTTAGAGAAAACATTTCATTTCCATCACAGAACATGAATTCAGGCAGATCCACATATTGTGTTCTGATCCTGTGTCAAACCTGTGTGACAGTTAGAGACACAGTGTTAGCAGCAATGGACAGGGAGACGTTTTAAAGTGTCTCTCAGTCATTTTAGAGCTACTTGCTGAATCTTTGTCGTTTGAAATATAACTAAATAATGAAGGACTTTTATTGTGAAGAGGTTATAGGAAATGAAATGTGTGACTGTTTCAGTAGAACATTGCTAGCGGTTCTTCTTTGATAGAGGAAGAGGATTTAAAGCCGCTCCTCTGACACAAGACCAGTCATCAGGTACAGACACACCTTCACACAGGTAGCTCTGTTGTCATGAAGATGAGCCAACGTATTGAGTCAAACCGAGCCGGCACATGTTTTTAGAAACACCCCACACTGCTGTTGGCCCCGAGGCTCCCTCACAGGTTTATCCGGCCCTGCTGGTGACACATCTCTATTCTTCCATGAACATATGAGCTCAAATCACAACAAAACTTGATTCTACTCAGCAAACTACCAACAGTCACATGAGCACACTTTAGCTCTGAAAGGTTCACTGTTAACAAACAGCAGCATTTTACATTAAATCATCACTGTAAACTACTGTAATTATGCTTTTGCGATGCATGACGGGTGATGGTTGGGAATATTACAGTTAGATGCTGTGAACTGTAAAATGAAATATAAAAATGGTTCACTACAAGGATATCATGCAGAAAGTAGCTATAAAATAGCGTAGCTTTACGACAAGGTGCACAAGCTAACATGCTAACAACATAGTGACAGGTGAACATACTAAGGCTAACATGCTCACAAACAACACTGTTGCATTAACAGTGAAGAACAGTACATTATTATGCTTAAGCAGCTTATTATAGTATCATAATGTAATTTTACATCCATTTACATCACAGAAAAGCTTCATCTGTCTTACTGTAGAATTAGAATATATTCCTGTGATTTCCATCCATATCATAGTAAAATAATATTGGTATACTACAGTTAATTTATTGTAGTTATTAGTCAGCAATTTACTGTAAGATTAAGGATATCAGTTTTACAGTGTCATTTTGAAACAGACTGCTTTTCTTGATGAGACCTGCCCTGCTCTGCCACTGGTTGGCTGCCTTTGTTGGTTGGGTTTAGGCATGATGAGTGAGACTGGTTCGGGTTAGGGTAAGAATATCATTTTCCTCACTTATTTGTATTTATATTTATGAACTAAAATCTACATTTTTGTGCGTATGTGTATATAAACACATATTTCTGAGAACAAAACCACGTTTCTTTTTATATTTTTTATTTTACACTTATTTTGCCAAATATACATTTCTTATTTTTGTTGTTGTTTCTCTCACTAGCTCTTGCTTGGTTTCTATTTCCCTGGATAAGTGCCTGTCAGCTGTTCATTAATCCATCCATGTGTACAGGTTTAATCATCTATATTTGATGTGTCCTGTCGTATTTCTTCAAATCTAGGGAAACTGGCCTTTAACTAAAATGGATACAAACAAATAAACAAACAGGCAGAATAAATCATCATGCCGAAACATTTCTCCTGTGCAGTGAAACAGTGATACAGCACAATGTGATCAGAGTGATGGTGATGATCAGGTCAACTTACAGACACTTTCCAGCTTCATGTGTGGAGGAAACACTGGGAGAGAAGAAGCTGTTTGCTTCTTCCTCGTCAGTCCTGGTGTCTGTGTGCATCTGATCTGAGGACGCCGTCACACCCTCATAACTTCAGGGTTCAAGTCTAAAAAACATCAGAGTGACGTCAGAACCGGTCCAACCTGTGTCACAAACCCAGCCAGTCAGAAGAGTTTATATTTCCTTGTTTGTCTCCCTGACCTGCCTGAGTGTCGGATGTGTTTGTGTTGTTTCTGATTCATTTGTTATTTTGTTGAAGGCTGGAAGAACAAAAGTGTTTTTATTCTCTCAATGAGTTGTCAGCATTGAGATAGTGTCACACCTTTCCTCTACAGCATGCAGATTCACACATCCTGCAAACACACAAAACATCACACTTGTCAGTACAGCATTGGTTAAAATATCATACAACACTTTTGGACATGCCAAACATCACAGTGAAAAGATGAACTCTTCTTAATCCTGCTACTCTACAGTTACAGCCTCCTCGATGTTCCCCTCCCCAACTGACTGCTTTTCGGCTACCAGACGACTGCCAGCTGGTTCCCAGCCACTGGGAGTCCCCCCCTCCTTCTGAGGGTGTGGCTAGATTCCACTGTAAACACGCCCATTCATTCAATTGCAGGTTGTCACCATGAGATGGCGCTTCCCTCACAAAAAACATATACAGCATAGCTACCCTTTAAACCTAGACTCAGTTATCCCAGTGCATTAATTTTAAAGCTTTAGTTAGTTTAGTTAGCGTTAGCCCCACTTGTTACTTTATTTATTTCTTTCATATTTGATATCAATAATCTAAAGTTGTAGTTAGGTTATATCATTATAGGTTAAGCCAACCAGCAGTGTATACAGTAAAACAAATTCATCCTGTACCTGCTGCAGCATTAACGTTATGAACACGTTATAACACAACATTATAAGCACATGAAATCAGTCAATGAAGATCTTTCTGTTCTGATTGAAATGTCTCTCTCTGACACACCTCAGTAGCTCAGTTGGTAGAGTGTGTGACCCATATACAGACATCCTGCAGAGGCCCAGGATTCAATCCTGGCCTGGGGTTTCTTGCTGCGTGTCATCACCCTGCCTCATGTCATTTCCCAACTCTGCCAATAGAGGTGAAACATTTCTCCCCCCACCGACTTATTTTACAGTTTTAAAAAAAAATGTTTAGCCTCCGTTTTCATAGTACAGAAACAATATGTTGGGGACTTCTGGCTCATGAGCTTTCTCTATTTTAGCTAAGTACTACACGAAAAATGTTCCTCATAGCATATTAGGGGATGAATAGGCAGTGTAGTAACAGATTCTTGCTTTATGTGTTATCAGCACAGCCAGGTTTAGATGGTTTGATCGGAGCTTAGAGAGTGCACGCTGCACCAGGAAGAGAAGTAGAGGGTGACAGTACTGGCATACTGTCAGAGGAAAACAACATAATGAGCGAGGGGGGAAACGGCACCCTCCTTCATCAATAGCGTGCCAAGCTCCAACACAGTGATGTGCAGAGTGAATCTCTATGTCACCAGTGAGGGATCAGCAATGGAACCCAGACCAAGACAATGACACCCATCCCGTATGCCAGGACGGTGGTCATAGTGTTGCCTATCATCCTTACGAGTGATTACAATCGTACAAACTAGAATGTCTATGTTCCACAAAAACAGCTAATGCAAATTTTCGATGAGTTAGTTCATTAAGTGTTTGCTTAAACTCGTAAATGTGTGCTCTCATTGGCAGTGTGACAAATTTGGTGAATACTTAAATGGCTATAGAATGGCCAATGGGGGAATTAAAGTAACAAAATGTATCATTACCTTATATATCATTAGCTCATATGTATACATTTTCATCTGACCTGAAGTAAACTGCTGTCCTCGGTATGTTTCATTTGTCTGTGAGAAATGTGCTCTGCAAACATTCTGTTCTCATGAATCTTATCAGCTCAAAGCAGGTTTAGTGATTGTGCTCAGTGCCATCTAATATTCCTTCCTTGCTCATGTTCTGATATGTTTTTTCGACAAATTTTCAAATGTGTCACTGTTATTTGCTTCTTGGTCAGACTCACCATGTACACTCCTGTGTACTGAGCTCTGTCCTACCAGCTTAAACAGATTGACTCTATTATACTCTATTATTCTGTTAAATCTTTCTATTGAATTTTACAAAAGACAACATTCTTTGGTCTACCTTTTATTTGTTCACTTCTCTACAAGGAAATACAATAATTGAATAATGAGATTTGACAACAACTCGTTTCATCACAACAAAGTGATAAAGTAGATACAGAAACAATATGAACTGAAGGTGTTTGTGTCTCACAGAGGACACATTTCAGCAGTCGTCTTCAGTCAATATTGTGTTTGTGTTCACAGGAGGAGACTCTTCCTCTTACACTGAACACAGAGACACTGAGGAACCGAAGTCCAAGAACCCAAACCCAGGATAAAGAGGTTCAGTGAATGTGGTGTTGAAGGTGTGGAGATGGATCAGTTTGTCAGAGGAGACTCTGTAGAAGGACAGAATACCAGCAGGACAGTCCACATACACTGCTACTCTACCAGAGGAGGAGGAGGAGAGAGGGAGGACTGTTTGTCTGTTATTGTGCAAGACAGAGTAACCATGATCATCAGAGCAGAACAGACTCCAGGACTGATCATTTTTTCCAAACACACAGTCTGTTCTGACTCCTCTTCTGCTGATTCCTCTGTAAGTCACTGCTATATAAACCCATCCACTCCACTCGACCTCCCAGTAACAGCGACCAGTCAGACCAGTTCCACACAGCAGCTGAGACCAGGGGTCAAATCTCTCTGGATGATCAGGATATGGCTGCTCCTCTGTCACATATGTCACTTTCTTGTTGTTGTCAGACAGTTTGAGGTCTTTGTTCACTGTGTTTGTGTCGACTGTGAGTTCACAGAAATCTGATGGAGAGAAAAAGACACAACACAGCAGCAGGTTATCAGCTAATACAACTGTTGGGTTGTTTATTCATTAATAAGTTGATAATTTCTATGAATTAATAGATTGTTTAAATATTACTAGAAGACTGTATCTTATACAGATTGTTAACATTGAGGATGGTACATATGTTGAGCCATCTATTGTCTGTGGGGTTTGAATAAACAAATATCACAATTATTGATTATATTGATTGTAATAACCACTTCGGCAGCCAAACAACACCCCCTAACTGTGATATTATCACAGTATATCACAGCCTGTCGTGAGCTATTGCTTTCATATTGTAAACATTATTTTAAAGAGGACTTGACTGTGTGCTGTTGTGTTCTCATGAATCAAACTGAATCCACTCACACTTCTCCAGACCAGGTTTCAGTCTCTGTTCTCCACCATGGTCCAGCCTGGAAGAAGAAACACAGTCAGAGCCGCTGATTAAACTTTATTGATCCCCAGAGGAGAAATTCAGGCATCACAGCAGCACAAGGACGGAAATTAGTCCAGATCAGCAGAGAAAAAAAAACAAATTACTAACAGAATATAGAATAAAACAATTAATAAAACAGAAACTATACAAGGAGATTTGGACTCAAAATGCAAACAGATGTTGATGTTTTTATAGCTACTGTAAACTCAGATGCAGATGCTGAATGTGTGTGAAAACGTAACGAGTGATAGTAATGATGATTTATTTTATTTATGTAGCTACAGGAACACATGGGCAATTCTTTATTTTTATATCGTTATTTTTCTTCTTGTGCTATTATTTTTCTTGCGTCAGTGTTCTGCAGCTATGAGCGCACATTCATCATTACGCATGGTTTTAGTATTCCTTTGAGTGTCCGATATAACTTTCCCTGATGCGGCTGCACTGAGCGTTTGGTCGCTAAGAAGGCTGTTAAGAGTGGGTCAGGGCGATCTTACACTTCCTTCTTAGTGAAAGATCTTCTTAAGCTAAGAACGACTCTGGGAAACACGTCCTTCTTTCACAGCGGTCCTAAGAGCGTTCCTAAGAAGCTCTTAGCGCTTCAGAGCTTCTTAAGCGCTAAGAGCAAATCTGGGAAACGCGGCCATTGTGTGTGTAACAGAGAAACAGTGTGTGAGCTCTTGTACCTGAGAGTTTCCAGTCTCCAGTCTGGATCGTTGAGTCCAGAAGTCAGCATCTTCACTCCTGAGTCTCCTGGATGATTGTAGCTCAGGTCCAGCTCTCTCAGATGGAAGGGGTTGGAGTTCAGAGCTGAGGCCAGAGAAGAACAGCCTTCCTCTGTGATAAGACAGCCTGACAGTCTGGAATTAGAAAATACCAGTTTAAGAAACTGCAGGAAGATGCAACCTGTTCTAGAGAGATGCTGACATGTAAACATAAACCAATCAAGAATCGGACTAATTGCGCACTGAGAGAAGACAGGTGACTAAGCCCCGGGAAAATCCTTTATTTTCGCAAAAATATAAACTTCAAAGCTGCTTCTAAAATGACCAAATTGATGCAGGATCTATTGAAAAACGTAGTGTCGTGCTCTTTTCAAAAACGTTGACGTGAGTGGGAAAACAGTGCCCTCGAGGACGCGATAACTCAAAAAGTTGCCACTATGATCAAGGAGAAGTAAAATCATCTAAAAAATTATTATAAAACAAATTGAAAATATAATCCCTGAACTTGTCAGACCAGATCAAACAGGCTTAATCAGGCAAAGAATGTCTGAAGCATCTAATAAACATCATACATCAATCTTAAATTACCTCATCAAAAGATCTCGTTATCTCTTTCAATGCTGAAAAACCATTCGAGAGAAATCAATGGAATTATTTATTTGAGTGCTTAACAAGTTTGGGATAGAGGTGGAGTATAATAAATGGATACAGCTGCTGTACTCTGCGCCAAGGGTAAGGGTTATTGTAAGTGGAATATGTTCATAGGATTTTCTACTCAATTCTGCTCAATTCAGCTCAATTCTGACCTGAGAGTTTCCAGTTCACAGTGTGGACTCATAAGTCGTGATGACAGCAGCTTCACTCCTGAATCCTGCAGGTCATTGTTACTCAGGTCCAGCTCTCTCAGACTAGAGGACTGGGAGCTGAGAACTGAAGACAGAGCTTCACAGCTTCTCTTTGACAGATTACAGCCACTCAGCCTGAAGAAGAATCCGACAAAAGATGGGAAAAATACTGGACATCTTTTTTGTTTTTTTAAGTATTTTTTTGGCCGTTTGGCTTTATTGATAGAGCAGCTGAAGATATGATAGGAAACAGGATGAGATAGAGGGGGAGTGACACGTAGCAAAGGGCCCCAGGCCGGGACTTGATCCCGGGCCGCTGCAGCGAGGACAAAGCCTCTATACATGAGACCCCCGCCCTACCAACTGAGCTAAACGGCACCCCAAAATACTGGACATCTTAAACTTTTAAGCATATTTGATGATATTTGTCCATCAATTGAGTCGCAGGAATGCAGGACGATGCTACCTGTTCTACAGAGATGCTGACATATAGACATAAATCAAACAAGAATCAGAAATCAACACATTAAACTCTGACTGATTCAACTAGTCAAGATTATGTCTTTTACCTTTCACATTCTCATTTAACAATGTTTCAGATCATTTTGTTAGAAAAAGAATCCTACAGATATCGAGTCTCTTCTTCAACATCAGCCTGAGTGTAGTCAAGATTTAAATGATCAACTGATAACAAACAGCTGAATTCTGACCTGAGAGTTTCCAGTTCACAGTGTGGACTCTTCAGTCCTGATGACAGCAGCTTCACTCCGGAATCCTGCAGGTCGTTCTTACTCAGGTCCAGCTCTCTCAGACTACAGGACTGGGAGCTGAGAACTGAAGACAGAGCTTCACAGCTTCTCTTTGACAGATTACAGCCACTCAGCCTGAAAAAGAATCAGACAAAAAGACAAACGCAAAATTGTTTACTTGATAGCTTTGACTTTTAAGTCATGACCTTTCGACAATATCAATCCTTCAAGTATCAATTCACCTACAGAGCTTTGTTGGATGCTTTGACCACTGGCAGCAGCCTGAGAAAAGCCTTCTCTGAAGCAGAGTATTTCTTCAGGTCAAACACCTCCAGATCTTTTTCTGATGACAGTAAAATGAAGCCCAGAGCTGACCACTGAGCAGAAGACAGTTTATCTGTGGAGAGACTTCCTGATCTCAGGTACTGTTGGATCTCCTCCACTAGAGAACGATCATTCAGTTCATTCAGACAGTGGAACAGATTGATGCTTCTCTCTGGAGACAGATTCTCACTGATCTTCTTCCTGATGTATTGGACTGTTTCCTGATTGGTCTCTGAGCTACTTCCTATCTCTGTCAGCAGACCCCTTAAAAGATTGTGATTGGTCTCCAGTGAAAGACCCAGGAGAAAGCGGAGAAACAAGTCCAGGTGTCCATTTGGACTCTGTAAGGCCTTCTTCACAGCACTCTGGTAGAGATGAGTAGGTTTAGGTTTATTTCTACATAGTTTAGACCACCATGTTGCTTCTGCCAGCAGATTGACTCCAGAGTTGATGAATGTCAGATGGACATGAAGAGCAGCCAGAAACTCCTGAACACTCAGATGGATGAAGCAGAACACCTTGTCCTGGTACAGTCCACTCTCCTCTTTAAAGATCTCTGTGAACACTCCTGAGTACACTGAGGCTGCTCTGATATCGATGCCACACTCTGTCAGGTCTGACTGATAGAAGATCAGGTTTCCTTGCTGCAGCTGATCAAAAGCCAGTTTTCCCAGAGACTCAATCATCTTCCTGCTCTCTGGAGTCCAGTGTGGATCTCTCTCAGCTCCTCCATCATACTTGACGTTCTTCAGTTTGGCCTGAACCACCAGGAAGTGGACGTACATCTGAGTGAGGGTCTTGGGCAGCTCTCCTCCCTCTCTGGTCTTCAGAACTTTAGCAGTGATCCAGCAGAAGACTGGGATGTGGCACATGATGTGGAGGCTTCGTGATGTCTTGATGTGGGAGATGATTCTGCTGGCCTGCGCCTCATCTCTGAATCTCTTCCTGAAGTACTCCTCCTTCTGTGGGTCAGTGAACCCTCTGACCTCTGTCACCATGTCAACACACTCACGAGGGATCTGATTGGCTGCCGCAGGTCGTGTGGTTATCCAGAGGCGAGCAGAGGGAAGCAGTTTCCCCCTGATGAGGTTTGTCAGCAGCACATCCACTGAGGTGGACTCTGTAACATCAGTCAGGATCTCAGTGTTGTGGAAGTCCAGAGGAAGTCGACACTCATCCAGACCGTCAAAGATGAACACGACCTGGAACTCTTCAAACCTGCAGATTCCTGCTTCTTTGGTTTCAGTGAAGAAGTGATGAACAAGTTCCACCAAGCTGAACTTTTTCTCTTTCAGCACATTCAGCTCTCTGAAAGTGAATGGAAATGTGAACTGTATGTCCTGGTTGGCTTTGTCTTCAGCCCAGTCCAGAGTGAACTTCTGTGTTAAGACTGTCTTCCCAATGCCAGCCACTCCCTGTGTCATCACTGTTCTGATTGGTTCATCTCTTCCAGGTGAGGCTTTAAAGATGTCTTCACATCTGATTGCTGTTTCCAGTGTTGCTGGTTTCCAGGTTGCTGTTTCAATCTGTCTGACCTCATGTTCCATGTTGACCTCTCCTGTTTCTTCCATCATGATATAGATTTCAGTGTAGATCTCATGTAGAAGTTTTGAGCTTCCTGCTTTTGTGATTTTCTCGAACACACATTGGAACCTCTCCTTCAGGTTGGTTTTTAGCTTACGCTGGCACTCAGCGAAAATCTCTGAATGAATAAAAATGAGATGACACAATTGAGAAGACACCACAGCAAATGTGAGTTATCAGAAACATTTCCACATAAGTGTGCACATCTCTAGGTTTTGATTTCATTCAGGAACACTCTTGTCATTGATTAAGCAGTGTTGAAGGAGAGATCAGTGAATGATGGTTTAGGATTTAATGGACCGACTAATTTGGAAGAATGGATATGGTTGGTCAGTGACTGATGCTGATCTGATCAGCTGGCTGTCAGCTGACTACAGCTGGGGCTTATGACTTCCGTGTCCTGCATGAATTTGCGCTATGCTTCATTTATCCTTTATCAAAATACTTTTTGTATCTTTCTGCAACATACAAACTATATCTGGTGTAATCCCCATGAGGTTGCTTGCTTTCAAGGCTGTTCAAGGTTCTGTAATCATTCTTGGTCTGACCCTGGGACTAATTTGCCTTTGGTGACCTTATTGGGCCCTTTCAGGGTCTTTGAGGTACCCAAATCCCTCCAACCATTCTTGATATCACAAAGGCAAAATTAATATCTTATTTTCTAATGTATCAATTATTACTGTAATGTAAGTTGACTTACCATAGTCTGTTATATGTTGCATACATCTTAATTTTTCACATCCTTTTTTTAATACCAACCTGTTGGTTCTGAGATGGTGTTTGATAAATTCTTCCGTAGATCATTCTGATTCATCTCCTGCAAAACCATTCTGGTCACTTTGATGGTGTTAATACAGTAGGTCTGCACCATCTGATCCACTGTGTCCATCCTGTCTGCATTCTCCAGTCGACTCTTTCTAATCCCTGCAAAGCCTTCCAGGACTCCCTCTTGCTGCAGGAGCCACTTAAACTTTTTGAAATCATCCTCTCCCAAATCCTCCAAAGTTCCCAAGAGGACCTGTTTAGGTGTCGCCATTCACCCTCCCTGCCAAGATATGAAAGAAAGATGGTTTGAAGATATATTTTTAAATTTTGTCAATTTTTGTTACATTTTCAAAATATCACAGGCCACAAACGCAGAAGTACCCCATCAGTGGGATGCCGCCTTAATGGATGAGCTGAACACACGTTTTGCTTGATTTGATCTCCTCTGAAAAGAGTGTATGTGAAAAATCTTGCTGAGGACGCTTATGAGTGAAGCTGCTTGTCATGATAGCATCCCTGTCTGTATACTAAAAATCATGTGCCAATGAGCTAGCTGTCGGGTTGGGCGATATGTTTAAATTTTCCAACCAGCCACCATCAGCCCATCAATCGCTGATTGCCGATCAATTCACTGAGGTGTGCAATAGTACTTGCAGTGGGTGGGGAATACACCATCCTGCTGATGCGCTACAATTACACCAGAAGAAATCATCATCTCCATCCAGAGGATTTGTGCCTATGAACACAAAATATAGACATATTGCATTTTTGTAACAGTCTTTGAACTCGTATATGGGTTAAATTTATTCCCAACTCTTTAGCGTCAGTGGCAGAGCTGCATCGCATATCAACTTGCTCCGGTAACTTGCGCACAGAGCTCTCCAGGCAGTCTGCTGGCCTTTCTTTGCGCTGGTTCTGCTCCCTCTTGACTAATCACAGTAAGAAAAAATTTGCCTGTTCCTATTTTTGCCACTGATTTAGTAATTGTTCATTGTATTCTGTTTTTATTTACATTTTATACAGAGTAAGCTACCAATTCCACCACTCCCGGTGACAGTCTGTGCTACCAGAAAGGCCTAGCATGAAAAACACTTGAAGAGAAAGGCACAGAGAGCTGATGTGAGCTCACGATTACACTACTGATCAAAGATGAGTTGACAACTATTCCAACACAGCTTAACATAAAGGAAGTAAAACATCAGAAGACATCAGGTCGATAAATATTACTAACTTGTCAACAGCAGCAAGTCCATCTCAGTATCTGTCTTATATAACTTTATTTCATGAAGCTCTTACCAACAACTCAAAGCCAGCGCAAGATGCTCAGTCTCTCTTTCTGTCTTTCTACGGTTCCAGTGCCCATTCAGGCACATGGGCAGTCCACTCCTATTTTCCAGATCCACAAGCAGGCCATACCGAGGCCACATATCAGCCAGGAGCAAACCAAATAAACCAGAAATGGCAAACAGGAGCAGGCTATCATTCTACATGGTATGTGGGTCAGACGAGAGAGTCTAGTACAATTTTGTTATTTTGGCTGAAACCTCCTCCTCCTCCAGTGAGCCAAAGCTCCTTTGATAGTTGTGTAAACACCAAAAGCCACCCAGTATAGTTAGAGTCATCTTGGTAAACAATTCAAGGTTACTTTAGCAACAAGTAAAGCTATCTGTACATCAGGAAACTCTGTAAATCACAACGAGTTCAGGTAGAACAGCTGGAGGTCATCAGAAGGAGAACCAGAAAACATTTTCTCAGCAATTTACTGTTACTACTGTGCAACATAGCAAACTCACGCTCACATAAATCTATCAGCTGAAAATATGGGGCTATCAAACTATCACCTCTTGATGTACAAAGTGGTATTAGAAGACAGAACGTTAGCATGCTAACTTTAGATTAAATGTCTGCAATGAAGTACTCAGTCGCCTTTGACAGAACATCAACACTGTTGTTTCTTCACTGTCTGTTGGTGATTATAGTTCAGTTTTTTAATGTTTTGAACTAAAATTCTTACACATTGCCTCAGGGAAAGGGGGTGTGTGATTTTTGAGATATTATCTATGACATAATAGGAAGAATACATTTGACTCATAATGATCATGACTACATCTGATAAAAATAAAAGCGATGAAATGAAATAAAATAACATAAAATAAAAATGTAAAAAAAATCTGAATGACCCATTTAGCAATATGAGTCACAGTTTTAGTGGAAATGATAATTGCAGCATTAAAGTTACAGTGAAGTGGTCTGTGCCATACAAACATGTTCCATCTGGAGAATATGATTTGTAGGCCGGGGCGTCTCTATAACAGCACAATACTTGTATATTAATGATATATTGAGACACATTTAACCTTCATAAAAATGTACAGCTCCTGCTTTTTGTATATTTTGTATCATACCGATTGTAATTTGGATAATATTTAAATTAATTCTGCAGCCATACTTACATCACTTGACACATTCCAGTAAAATGGGCATTCATGTGTTATTTGTATTTCAAGTTAATGTCAGATCATTATATTCAAAATGAAGCTAATTGAATGTCCAAAATCTGTCCCAGAGAAAATAAATATGACAAAAACACATATTTTACATCATATAAATCAATAAAATAAATAATGACTGATCTATCATTTCATTTTTGTAGCTTACATTTGGTGTCAAGCAAATAAAAAATAAGCAACATGGTGTCTTCTCTCTACTCACCTGAGCAAACAGGACCTGTCCTTTTCCCACAGAAGCTACATACACCTGTCCACAGGTAGGAAGTCTGTCTTCATTCTCCACTTGTTCTAAGGAACCGAATCATCAACTCGTCTGTATCAACTCTCCAGCAATCAGCCAGACTCCCCACATGTTAAAATCAACACCTTGAACCTACGCCAGCCCACTCCCAGCTCCCTGAAGGACTACAGAGCTGCTCTGTTAACAACAGGATGATCACTCTAATCTGTTTCTGTTGGCAAACTTTTTGACTGAACTCAACTCCTTCTGTCTGTTTTTTATATTTTTAACTTAAAGAGATCAGATTTCAGTGGCGGTTAATATTTCTTGTTGGAAAGTCTAATGATAAATATAAGTGACTTTAAAAAAACATACAATTTTGAATTTCCATCACAGAACATGAATTCAGGCAGATCCACATATTTTGTTCTGATCCTGTGTCAAAATCCACTTTTAGGTGTCAGTTCAGAAAGATTCACCACGAGAACAAATTACAGGGAAAATTGTGTTACATCAGTTTAACTAAAACAAAGTAACAGAGACACAGCGTTAGCAGCAGTGGACAGAGAGACGTTTTAAAGTGTCTCTCAGTCATTTTAGAGCTTCTTACTGAATCTTTGTGGTTTGAAGTTTAGTGTCTCTCCAGTGTTCCTGTTCCTACTTTCACATATCTGCTGTATTTCACTGTTTCATTGAGTTTAAGAAGTCGTGTTCAGTTCCTGCTGGTGAAACCATTTCCTGATTTTCATTTGCTGCTTCATAATAAAAGCTTTTAAATAACTAAATAGTGGAGGACTTTTATTGTGAAGAGGTTATAGGAAAATAAACATGTGACTTATTGAGCAGAACTTTGTTAGCGGCTCTTCTTCGATACTGCTGGGAGGAAGAGGATTTACAGTTGTTCCTCTGACACAAGACCAGTCATCAGGTACAGACACACCTTCACACAGGTAGCTCTGTTGTCATAGAGATGTGAATCCCTGCCATGCTGAGCCAACGTATTGAGTCAAACCGAGCCGGCACATGTGTTTGGGAACACCCCACACTGCTGTTTGCCCCGGGGCTCCCTCACAGGTTTATCCGGCCCTACTGGGGACGTCTCCGTATTTTTCCATGAACATATGAGCTCAAATCACAACAGAACTTGATTCTACTCAGAAAACTCCCAACAGTCACATGAGCACACTTGAACTCTTAAAGGTTCACTGTTAACAAACGGCAGCTTTTTACAGTAAATCATTGCAGTAAACTACTGTAATTATGTTTTTTGCGATGCATGACGGGTAATGGTTGGGAATATTACAGTAAAATGCTGTGAACCTGAAGTTTATATGTTTAAATGATATATTCACTGAGTTGAATGAAGAAAGATCGTGTTTGTGTTGTTTCTGTTTCATTTGTTATTCAGATGAAGTCTGCAAGAACAAAAGTGTTTTTATTCTCTTAATAAGTTGAGGACATTCAGATATTTCTGTGTGTGTGTGTGTGAGGACACTAATGAAACACAGCAGTGTTACAATTACTTCATATGTTTTATTATCCCCACTCAACAGCGCAGGGTGGTACGCCGCCCCCTAAGGGTCATGACCAGAATGTTTTTAGGACTACCTCTGAGTTACCTCGTAATTTGGTTTGTATTCCTCAAAAGTAATGAAAGATAACGTAATCATAATAATGATAAAAGCAACAAGGACACAAAGATCATTCCATCATTTTTCTGCTGATAACATCAGATCACATATAGCGGTTCATAAAGACCCAGACACTTACATTCTTTATAAATGAAGTTATTAGATTGTGTGTGTGCAGCCCAGTCACCAGACTAAAAGATTGTCAGTTAACGTTTATCAGTACGTGTCATCATATTCACATTACATGTATCTGAGCTGACCGTCATGTCAGGAGGTGGAGGGGATGCTGCTGTTGCAGCTCTGTGAAGTCAGAGACCAAGTGATAAATTAGATATAGAAACAATATGAACTGAAGGTGTTTGTGTCTCACAGAGGACACATTTCAGCAGTCGTCTTCAGTCAAAACTGTGTTTGTGCTCACAGGAGGAGACTCTTCCTCCTACACTGAACACAGAGACACTGAGGAACGGAAGTCCACCAACCCAAACCCAGCATAAAGAGGTTCAGTGAATGTGGTGTTGAAGGTGTGGAGATGGATCAGTGTGTCAGAGGAGACTCTGTAGAAGGACAGAGTGCCAGTAGGACAGTCCACATACACTGCTACTCTACCAGAGGAGGAGGAGGAGAGAGGGAGGACTGTTCTTCTGTTATTGTGCCAGACAAAGTAACCACGATCAGAGCAGTCCAGACTCCAGGACTGGTCGTTCCATCCAAACAAACAGTCTGTTCTGATTACCCTGTAAGTCACTGCTATATAAACCCATCCTCTCCACTCGACCTCCCAGTAAGAGCAACCAGTCAGACCAGTTCTACACAGCAGCTGAGACCAGTAGTCAAACCTCTCTGGATGGTCAGGATATGGCTGCTTCTCTCTCACATATGTCACCTTCTTGTTGTTGTCAGACAGTTTAAGTTTTCTGTTCACTGTGTTTGTGTCGACTGTGAGTTCACAGAAATCTGATGGAGACAAAAAGACACAACACAGCAGCAGGTTATCAGCTAATACAACTGTTGGGTTGTTTATTTATTTATAAGTTGATCATTTCTATTAATTAATAGTATCTAATCGTATCTTATTGTATATACAGATTGTTAACATTGAGGATGGTATGTTGAGCCATCTATTGTCTGTGGGGTTTGAATAAACAAATATCACAATTATTGATAATATTGATTCTGATTCTGGCCAGTCAAACAACACTCCTATCTGTGATATTCTCACAGTATATCACAGCCTTTTATGGGCTATTGCTTTCATATTGTAAACATTATTTCAAAGAGGACTTGAATGTGTGCCGTTGTGTTCTCATGAATCAAACTGAATCCACTCACACTTCTTCGGACCAGGTGTCAGTCTCTGTTCTCCACCATGGTCCAGCCTGGGAGAAGAAACACAGTCAGAGCCGCTTTTTAAACTTTATTGATATTAGAGAAATTCAGGCATCACAGCAGCAAAAGGACGGAAATGAGTCCAGATCAACAGAGAGGGGCGGCTGTAGCTCAGGAGGTAGAGCCTCTAGTAATCTACCTCCTGAGCTACAGGACTGAACCCCAAATTGCTCCTGGTGAGCCACCAGTGTATGAATGTGTGTGTGAATGGGTGAATGTGGCAAGTATTGTGAAGCACTTTGAGCGGTCAGTAGACTGGAAAAACGCTATAAAAATGCAAGACCATTTACCATTTACCAGAGAAACGAAAACAAATAATTAACAGAATATAAAATGCAACAATGAATAAAATAGAAACTGTACAAGAAGATTTTGACTCAAAATGCAAAATTACAGGCAGTAAAATAAAGCATACAGTCGCCACAACTAGTGATGTTGAACTAATAGAGAAACTGTGTTTTCTGTCGTTTGCTCTACAGTGAAGTCGACTCGTTCAAGCAGACTATCTGCTATAATTCAGTCATGTCCGTATGAAGCAGAACAAACTGAAGTTCCTGTAAACTCACTAGCTGTTCACCAAAGCATCTCGTTCATCTACCTTTTTGGTGATTGACCTCACATCCCCCAAAGTAATCAACGGAAGGAATAGTTTAAACGTCCTGTCAAATCCTTAGGAAAGCATTTTCGTATTTTGTTGCTACTTAAAGTAATATATTACTGTAACATGTTATGTTTGTAGCGTGTCATCCTGCTCTCTTGCTGTGAGGACAGCATTGCCTCATCTCTTGTGGTACGTGTACAGAAATAACTCCAGGTCCATGCAAGTAGTAATGTATGAATATGTATTATTATATAATGTCAGTAATGTTCTTTTGGATTAAACAGGAACATTTCATAACTTTCCCTCTGAGTGATTTTACATCCAACAGTCCTATGTGCTGTCAAACAGTAAGCAGTGTTCCTCAGTTTATAAGTGTAACAGAGAAACATTGTGTGAGCTCTTGTACCTGAGAGTTTCCAGTCTCCAGCTTGGATCCTCCAGTCCAGCAGTCAGAAGCTTCACTCCAGAGTCTCCTGGATGATTGTAGCTTAGGTCCAGCTCTCTCAGATGAGAGGGGTTGGAGCTCAGAGCTGAGGCCAGTGAAGAACAGCCTTTTTCTGTGATCAGACAGCCCGACAGTCTGGAAATAGAAAATGGTTGATACCAGTTTAAGAAACTGCAGGAAGATGCAACCTGTTCTAGAGAGTTGCTGACATAGAGACATTAATCAAAGGATCAAGGGTCAGAAATCAACTTACAAATAACTCTGACTGATTCAACTAGTAAAGGTTATTATTTTTTGATACCATGTTTCAGAAATTATCGAATAATCTTACAGATTTCGAGTCTCATCATCAACATCTACATGAGTGCAGTCAACACTTAAATGATCAACTGCAAGCAAACAGCTGAATCTCGACCTTAGAGTTTCCAGTTCACAGCGTGGGCTCTCTAATCCAGCAGACAGCTGCTTCACTCCTGAATCCTGCAGGTCATCCTTACTCAGGTCCAGCTCTTTCAGACTAGAGGAATGGGAGCTGAGAACTGAGGACAGACCTTCACAGCTTCTCTTTGATAGGTTACAGTCACTCAACCTAAAGGCAAATCCGACAAAAGATGGGCAAAATACTGGGCATCTTTTTTTTTTTAAGTATTTTTTTGGCCTTTAGGCTTTATTGATAGAACAGCTGACGATATGATAGGAAACAGGATGAGATAGAGGGGGAGTGACACGCAGCAAAGGGCCCTAGGCTGGGACTTGAACCCGGGCCCGCTGCAGCGAGGACAAAGCCTCTATACATCAAACGCCCGCCCTACCAACTGAGCTAAACGGACGATGCTACCTGTTCAACAGAGATGCTGACTTATAGACATAAATCAAACAAGAATCAGAAATCAAAACATTAAACTCTGACTGATTCAACTAGTCAAGATTATGTCTTTTACCTTTCACATTCTCATTTAACAATGTTTCAGATCATTTTGTTAGAAAAAGAATCCTACAGATGTCAAGTCTCTTCTACAACATCAACCTGAGTGCAGTCAAGATTTAAATGATCAACTGATAACAACTGAATTCTGACCTGAGAGTTTCCAGTTCACAGTGTGGACTCTTCAGTCCTGATGACAGCAGCTTCACTCCAGAATCCTGCAGGTCATTCTTACTCAGGTCCAGCTCTCTCAAACTAGAGGACTGGGAGCTGAGAACTGAAGACAGAGCTTCACAACTTCCCTTTGACAGATTACAGTCACTCAGCCTGAAGAAGAATCAGACAAAAAGACAAAGATGCAATTGTTTACTTGACAGCTTTCACTTAAAAGTCTCATTACTTCTTGATAATATTCGTCCTTCTTCCACCTACTGAGCTTTGTTGGATGCTTTGACCACTGGCAGGAGCCTCCGAAGAGCCTCCTCTGAAGCAGAGTATGTCTTCAGGTCAAACAAGTTCAGATCTTTTTCTGATGACAGTAAGATGAAGACTAGAGCTGACCACTGAGCAGGAGACAGTTTATCTGTGGAGAGACTTCCTGATCTCAGGTACTGTTGGATCTCCTCCACTAGAGAACCATCATTCAGTTCATTCAGACAGTGGAACAGATTGATGCTTCTCTCTGGAGACAGATTCTCATTGATCTTCCTTTTGATATACTCGACTGTTTCCTGATTGGTTTCTGAGATAGTTCTGGTCTGTGTCAGCAGACCTCGTAGGAGATTCTGATTGGTCTCCAGTGAAAGACCAAGGAGGAAGCGGAGGAACAAGTCCAGGTGTCCATTTGGACTCTGAAAGGCCTTGTCCACCGCACTCTGGTAGAGATGAGTAGGTTTAGATTTACTTCTAAATAGTTTAGACCACCATGTTGGTTCTGCCAGCAGATTGACTCCAGAGTTGATGAATGTCAGATGGACATGAAGAGCAGCCAGAAACTCCTGAACACTCAGATGGATGAAGCAGAACACCTTGTCCTGGTACAGTCCACTCTCCTCTTTAAAGATCTCTGTGAACACTCCTGAGTACACTGAGGCTGCTCTGATATCGATGCCACACTCTGTCAGGTCTGATTCATAGAAAATCAGGTTGCCTCTCTGCAGCTGCTCAAAAGCCAGTTGTCCTAGAGACTCAATCATCTTCCTGCTCTCCGGAGTCCAGTGTGGATCTCTCTCAGATTTTCCATCATATTTGACATTCTTCACTTTGGACTGAACCACCAGGAAGTGGATGTACATCTGAGTCAGGGTCTTGGGCAACTCGCTTCCCTCTCTTGCGTTAAACATGTTCTCCAGAGCTGTAGCAGTGATCCAGCAGAAGACTGGGATGTGGCACATGATGTGGAGGCTTCGTGATGTCTTGATGTGGGAGATGATTCTGCTGGCCTGCTCCTCATCTCTGAATCTCTTCCTGAAGTACTCCTCCTTCTGTGGGTCAGTGAACCCTCTGACCTCTGTCACTATGTCAACACACTCACGAGGGATCTGACTGGCTGCTGCAGGTCGTGTGGTTATCCAGAGGCGAGCAGAGGGAAGCAGTTTCCCCCTGATGAGGTTTGTCAGCAAAACATCCACTGAAGTGGACTCTGTAACATCAGTCAGGATGTCAGTGTTGTGGAAGTCCAGAGGAAGTCGACACTCATCCAGACCGTCAAAGATGAACACAACCTGGAACTCTTCAAACCTGCAGATTCCTGCTCCTTTGGTTTCAGTGAAAAAATGATGAACAAGTTCCACCAAGCTGAACTTTTTCTCTTTCAGCACATTCAGCTCTCTGAAAGTGAATGGAAATGTGAACTGTATGTCCTGGTTGGCTTTGTCTTCAGCCCAGTCCAGAGTGAACTTCTGTGTTAAGACTGTTTTCCCGATGCCAGCCACTCCCTGTGTCATCACTGTTCTGATTGGTTCATCTCTTCCAGGTGAGGCTTTAAAGATGTCTTCACATCTGATTGCTGTTTCCATTGTTGGTGATTTCCAGGTTGCAGTTTCAATCTGTCTGACCTCATGTTCCATGTTGACCTCTCCTGTTTCTTCCATCATGATGTAGATCTCAGTGTAGATCTCATGTAGAGGTTTAGAACTTCTTGCTTTTGTGATTTTCTCGAACACACATTGGAACTTCTTCTTCAGGTTGGTTTTGAGTATGAGCTGGCACTCAGCGAGAATCTCTAAATTAAGAAAAATGAGATGACACAACTGAGATAACGCCACAGTAAATGTGATCTTGAGGTTATCTAAAATTAGATAACCTCAAGTATCTGAAATAAAAACTGCTGGACTGTCACATTCAAAGTGTGTTGAATTGTAGTCTGCCTTCAGCACACCATGTCCTGAACTCCTAAAGCCCACACACACTTTACCCTGACATCCATATTTGTAAAATGTCTTGTCCACCAGAGTTTCCCTCTCAGTACTGGGTTTATGAAGAGGCCCTTGTCTCCCTAATCCAAGTGAGGAGTTTCTTTTTCTAGGTTGCTGCTTTTTAAGGGTTCTTAAATTCTTATTGGTCTGACACTTGACCCGAGAAACCTTTTCATGACTTTGGTAGCCCTATCAGGAGCTATTGGCCCATAAAAAAGATGTGATGCATGACTGCAAAATATGCAACTTCTTGCTTTGTCACACTTGTTAAATAACTTACCTGAAGGTTCTGAGATCGTGTTTGATAATTGATCCCGCAGATCATTCTGATTAATCTCCCCCAAAACCAGTCTGGTCACTTTGATGGTGTTTATACAGTAGGTCTGCACCATCTGATCCACTGTGTCCATCCTGTTTGCTTTCTCCAGTCGACATTTTGGGATTGCTGGGAAGCCCTCCAGGGCTCCCTGAAGGTGCCATTTGAATTTTTGAAAGTCCTCGTCTCCCAAATTCTCTAAAGTTCTGAAGATGGTCTGTTTAGGTGTCGCCATCTGCCCTCCCTGTAAAGATACAAACGATAGATTGTTATAAGATACAACCTTCCTTCTGGTTTCAACCTTTACTTTTCTTTTTTAGTCCACAACACTACATACCCCAGTTGAAGTTATTAAATCACTGAACTGCACCACATCTTCCTTAATCTTCTGTATGTGGGTCACTCCTCTGCATTGTACAGTAGCTATCCTGCTAGCACTGTTCATTGTTAGTACAATCTGGTCAGTCATGGACCCAGCAGAAGAACTTTTTGAGGATAAACTGTATGATTTGTCCTTATGTCCTGTGCAGCTATTGTTGTTAGATGACTACAAAGAAGGAGCTCTTGACTATGGACTGCAAGGAAGTGTCCTTTAAATCTTGGCTGAAGAATACCTTTATGGGCTAAAGAAGATCCTAAACATCCAGAGTTTACCAGCTACCCTGTACCCTTCTTACTAGCATCCAACTGGACTGTCTAGAGCCAGCTAGTGCACCTCCAGCCTGTTTTAATCCTGCCGTTTCTGTTTTTTTGTGAGCTGGCTTCCTCAACTTGACATCTGACTTCAGGAAGTCTCATGCGGTCCACCACCTTCTTCTCATCAACGGTTCTGTGTGGAGCAAGTCAAGCAAGTCAGTGATCTCAACTTGTCATACCAATGTGCATCCCTGACCGAGAAGGTGCGACAGAGTCTCCACTGTCTTTACCGCCAGAAGAGAACTAGCATCCCTGAACTCATAATCATGATACTAGCAGGTTCAATATATCCCAACTTATATGTCCAATGAGTGATGACATGTTGGGAGAATTACCATAGAAACCGAACACAAACTAATTGCAAAAACCGAGTGTAAAACAGATACAGATCCCAGCTATTAAAGTTTCTCCAGAGATGAGCCCTTGAAATATTGCCCAAAAATGATTTCCCTTCCGCTGTAAATGTATCTAAAGTGGTAAAGATAGACCGGATTTGTTATAATGTGGGGAACAGGCAGAACAGCTAAAACGATGCAAAATAATTGAAGACAACCATAAGTAATATTTATCACAGTCTAATTTCCAAGTACAGGCCTAAAAAAATACCTGATTTCCTTTAACCATACTCATCTAAATGTCATTCCTGATTATGCTACAAACTGCAAACATGACAGGCCTACTGGGCCTACTGTTTACCATTACAGATTGGGCAGTCCAGGTCATGAAAGTTAACAGGTGAAATAATACATCATTAGTGAAGAGAATGGGCCTATTATGATACCAGAAAAACTGAATTCAAAATGCAACCCCAATGTTGTTTTGTTAGTATCGTCTTGTGTTTAAATCTCCAAGTTTGTAATGGAACCTTCCAAAATAGATTTCTCTTATAATTGGAGCATTTGTATATCACCCTGTAGGATTATCGACCCATATCGATCATTTGAATTGGACTGGAACCCTCTCAGTCAGCCCGGTGTCTTCAAGACAACCCCCAAGAGTCATGAAATGACTCCAAACACAACAGGACATCACTAACATCAAAGAACAAATGACAAGACGGTTTATTGAAGGATGAAGCATCTAAGACATGTCCCAGAGTTCACAAAGAAGTTTGAACTGCTCTCTCAGGACCTCGGACCCCAGGGTGTCGTGGCCCGTGTAGATGCTAATCTACATGCCTGTTTGTTAACACCACAGCTGCTATCATCGAAGAGAACAGGGAACAAATACTGTGTTGATTATAATTCTCTTTCATTTCACTGTACCCTTTAAATATATGCATGTTATATGTATATAATACAATATATTACATGTATGCATGTAATGCTTATGAGTCGCCACTCATAACATTTCAAACTGTATTAATCCTGGTGCAGTTTGACAAAATGTAGGACTATTTGTGTATGTTGTCCGTTACAGTTCTTAGAAAGTCAGAATCACCCAAAATCGGAATCAGCAGGTCAGATTAAAAAAAAAAGAAGTAGGAAATCAGAATTGGCCATGAAAATTGTAATCAGTTCACATCTCTACATATATTTGTGAATTAGTTGGTTACACCACTAGGTGGAGACAAATTGAACTATGAATTTCATTGCATTGATACCTGTTATTCTAAAATGTTGTTTCATATCAGTATTTTTTGCCTCAGCACACAGTTTAATTAGCTGACTCCACAGAATTGTCGTATTATAGGCTCATGTGTTGATAACATGTGAGAAGCTGTGTCCAAATCGAGTAGCAAAGTTTAACTTCCTCATTCTGAGTGTAGATGGACAGCCTGTTCGTTGGTTTACGTGATGACTGACAAGAAAACAGAAACCACTCAAGAGCCCAACAGTCACCTGATTCTTGAGACATGAACTGTGTAAACGGTACCTATCTGATTAAATACAGGTTACTATTAATAGCAAATAATGTCTGTGTCAGTGTTGGCAAGATGATATTTTAAACACTTCTAGTGTTAACATTAAAAAAACACTTAAATCAAGTTGATCTAAACTTTCTGACCAGTCGACACTCATTGTTTTTTTTTACTGATCATATCTCAGATTATAATGGAACTGCTGCTGATTCTACCTGTGAACCACTAAAAGTGATTCATGAGAATAATCCTCAAATTGTTGTCCTTCATCTCAAGTGACGTCCGGAATATTTATACCTAACATAATATACACAAACATAAAGTGATGGTGTCGATCAAACATGTCCAGATTTGTCTGGTAGGATTCTCACCTGCTGAACTCACCTCAGGTCAACTTACAGACACTTTCCAGCGTCAAGTGTGGAGGAAACACTGGGAGAGAAGAAGCTGCTTGTTTCTTCCTCGTCAGTCCTGGTGTCTGTGTGCATCTGATCTGAGGACGTCTTCAAACCCTCATAACTTCAGGGTCCAAGTCTAAAGACACATCAGAGTGACGTCAGAACCAGTCGGTATCAGAGAAATCACACATCAGATGATGTAGGTCTAGTATCTGTCCACTAGATGGTGCTAACTAACCATCCAATGAGCCAAAGATCAGCTCAGTTCAGAAACATGCAATGGAGGAGCAGCAGTTTGATACTCATGACATATATTGTTGGAAAGCTAAGATTTTTTTCACTGGTGAAACATCTGGCTGTTTAAGAGGTGCATCAAACTTCTACAAAAACTGTCTTGTCATATCCCCAAACATAGAGTAGATCCATGTCAGTCAAATATTTAATTCAAAACACAGTAATCCATGAATAAAGTCCAACACTACTTCCATGGACCCTTTTCACGGCAGACATTTTGACTTGTCAAAGCCTGAAAGTACAGGTGACATTTATAACATTAATGTAGGCTGCATTCTACTGATGTAGCCCCCGACTCATGTATCTATACAGTTATTAACAGTTTACGTAGTGTTTTGAACCTTCTTTTTGAACCTGTTTTAGATTCTTTAGCTAGTCAATTTTCATTAATATGTACCCTTTAATTTCACTTGTGAGTTATAACCTTTGTGTCTCATTAACCAATTCACAAACTAACTAACAGATCCACCTTAAACAGGTTTTTAAAGGCCTAAACTTGGAAATTGTGCAAGTTTATACAGTTTTACGTATTTTTACCTTTTGTGTCAGCTGTCCCTCCACCTAAGTACTTGTTTTTGATTATCTTATATGCACAAAGTTAGTGTTGATAAGGAAATAAGGGGTAAATGCCCCTGGTACTCTCAAGCACAGGTAATTAAAAAAAAATTGTGTTTCCTAGCTACAGGGCAGTTACAGGTAATCTGTAGGCTTATTTTAAGATCAAAAATGTTCAGGTGAGAATGGAAAATATTGAAATGTATTCAAACTCCTATAGCTCAATGACAGAAGCAGTTACAGAGCTTCTGACTGTTTGGGGGGGGACAAGCTACTGATTTTGACAAACAAAACTGCAGACATCAGAAAACTAATTTGACAGTAACATGAATGAAGTGAAAAAAGAGACTGGCGAGGAAACACAGTGCATAGTCCTTATTTAAGCAAAATAAATGGTGTGGTTATCATATTTAATATTTCGTAGCAATGCTAGGATGACCAGGGAAGAGTTATTTGTGTTGAAACCATATTGTCTGGGGTTAAAATTAATCTTTTTTCACATCTATGCTCCTAATGCTCAGGATCTTTTTTTTTTTTTCCGTGAGCAGATTATATTTTCTCTACCATGGCAGAAGGTTTTATCATCCTGGTAAGCGATTTTGAACAGTAAGTATGGTATGGTTGCATGGTTAGAACAACATTTACAAGAGTTATTCAAAAGGAAGATTTTTATTGAGACAATTTGCACTCAATAGAGATTTTTTAACAAATGAATTTATATCAGTATTTTGCCAAAATTCTATTTTTCCCCTCTCCAGAATGTGTTCATCAGCAGCTATAATATTCAAGGAGTTAGTCTTTTGTTCATATTTACATGACTCAATATGTGAAGAAATATTCATCATGTTTCTCCAAGTGTGCATCACATTCTGTCCCTCCAAATAACAAGTAACCATCTAACAGAACAATGAGGCTTAAAAATGTGAGAAACTTTCAACAGAATTGCTCGGCTGGCAGGTTAAATTACACATCTGTTAGCAATAATTTTAGATCACTGAACTGAACTGAAAACCTGCTATACATGAAAATTTAGAAATGTTTCTTCATAAAAGGAAATAATCATCATCTTCATAACAAATATGTACTGAACTCTTCCTCAGTTGCAGAAATAACACCTGAGAGCTTCAAGATGATTACATTTAGTATAAAGTGAAACATGTTCCAACTATTGGCGTTTTTTCCTAACTGCCAGCCTAGCTCAGGGCCTTCAGTGTGGCAGCTCCTACTCTGTGGAACTCGCTCCCACTGAATTTGCGGCAAGCAGAATCATTCGACAGCTTCAAATCATTGTTAAAGAGGCACCTGTTTCGGCAGGCTTTTGACTGTTTTGACTGTTGACTGTTAATCCTGGTTGTTTGTATTTAATGTTCTGTGTTGTATGTGTATTTTTTCTGTAAAGCGACCTTGGGTGTCCTGAAAGGCGCTATATAAATCTAAGTTATTATTATTATCATTATTAGCTCGACTCAGTTTTACATGGAGTAGGTCCATCGCAGGTGCAGCTCAGCTCAAGTTGGTGCAGTGAAACTTCTAATGGAAAAGGAAATCAATGTAATGAAATGAAAAGCCATCTCTGCTCTTATAATTTCCCTGAGTCTGGGTTTTTAGGTATCTCCTGGCTGGCTCGCCAAATTAAATTTTGGCAAGCCAGTCGGATCTTTAGGCCATCTACCAACTAAAAACTGACAGACCAGACAGATATGCTCAAGTCCAAGACAAGTCTCAAGTCTTTGGTCACTAGTCCAAAACAAGTCTCTTATGGTTGAAATGAACATTCTGTTGTCTGCTGCATGTCATCGAGTCTGCCTCGAGCACTGAAAAGTTATATCATCGAAATGTAAAGCATGTTCAGTATCATCACCACTCTTTTATATATCAGCATAGAGTGTTATCAACACTGATTAGTTGTTTGGTATATGATTACTTTAAACAGGCTATTGTAATGAAATATATATTGAAAAACAAAATGAAAGCTTTCCTTTTAAATTAATAACTGTTTTTTGCTTTATAATTTAAATACACAGCTGCAGTAGCTAAATGCTAAACACTATTGTTGCCAAATTATCTGAAATATACTGCAAGTCCATAAACTGATGATATTAAAACATCAATAGTTTTGTGTAAAAAGAAATCATTGATTCCACGAATGCTGCATTTGGCAGTTCTTTTGTTTGCGCCTTGTGTGTAGTCCCTAATGGGAGAGCAGCAGCAGTTGTTGTCAGCTGTGGCTGCTTGCAGTGCACACCAGATGTTTAAAATTACATACGAGTGAATGTTGTTCAGCTCGTCAGACATTTTCTTAATGTTGATGTACAAAAAAACTAGATTGTTTATGACTCTGAGTCAAGTCTCAAGACTTTTGTAGACAAATCTCAAGTCAAGTTTCAGAATCAGTATTCCTTTATTATCCCACAAATGGGGAAATTTGTTTGCCACAGCAGCCAAAGGACAGTAGTATTTTGAAAACAGTAACAATAGTAAAAAATAAACAATATAATTAAAAGGTAAGAAATAGAATAGAATAAACTCCTATATACATAGCATAATATTGTACAAAATTAACATGTAATTATAAACAGTTTGGCAGTGAATTATTATTTACAAAGTCACTGAGTGTGTGACTTTAGTGCAACTTGAATCTAAGCCGCAAACTTGAGTCCCCACATTTGTCTCTAGATGAACTGAGGTACCAACATAAATACACAATCTCTTATATGGTCTTTTAGAACCACCTGGCGCGCCATTGAACAGTTGGCCGTTATTTTCCCAGATTTAGTGGACAGTAGGACACAGACCACCTGTCTTCACTCTATCCTTTTAATGTGCTATAGCTTATCCATTTTTTCATTGTTATACCTTATATAAATATGTTATATCATCCGTTTCTTTTATGTTCACACACATTACATTTATATTTATCCCTTTTTGCTGATGTAGTGAGATGTGAGTCTGTTTCTAAATTAACAAGGTTGAAGACTGCAACAATTTCTATAAGATGTTGATTGCCAAATCGGGGTGCAGGACTGTTCATAGCAGGTCAGCGTGTCCTTCTTTGTCAACATGTCATCACTGTGTGTTACACAATTATAACCTGCAGTGAACAGGCCACTAACTTTCTTAGTTTGCTACAATAGGTTTCTAAATAGTAATTATATTTGACACACAATATTCTATAACTAAATGTTCATACACAGATTGTGATATCATAACAGCTAAGTGACAGTGTCAGTATTGTTGAACAATAGTGAATAGTGTACAACAATAAAACCAGGTTCAGTTACTTAGAGCAACGAATCTACCAGTTTTACAATGAATCAAGCTCTTTCACAACAGAAACAAAAACTAAAGTGACAGGATAGAAATTGTTATTTTAGCTGCCGTTAATGTTGTGAGTGTTTCTGTACACAGGATGAGAATCTTCCTCCTACAATGAACACAGGGTCACTGAGGAGTCAGACCAGAACCCAAACCCAGGATAAAGAGGTTCAGTGAATGTGGTGTTGAAGGTGTGGAGGTGGATCAGTGAGTCAGAGGAGACTCTGTAGAAGGACAGAGTGCCAGCAGGACAGTCCACATACACTGCTGCTCTGTTAGAGACAGAGGAGGAGGAGGAGTGAGGGAGGACTGTCTTTTTGTTATTGTACCAGACAGAATAACCATCACTATCAGAGCACTTCAGACTCCAGGACTGATCATTCCCTCCAAACAAACAGTCATAACTGCCTCCTTTCCTTCTGATTCCTTTGTATGTGACTGTTACATAAACCTCTCCTCTCCATTCAGCCTCCCAGTAACAGCAACCAGTCAGGCCATTTTTACACAGCAGTTGAAGGAATTTATCAAATCTCTCTTGATGATCAGGATATGGCTGCTCCTCTCTCACCACCCTCACGCTATTGTTGTTGTCATACAGTTTCAAGCGTCTGTTGACTGTGTTTGGGTCCACTGTGAGTTTACAGAAATCTAATGAAGAAAAAAGACAAAACACAGCAACAGGTTATCAGCTAATACAACTGTTTATATTCTTAAAATGTATTCATTTGTTTTTAATTAAAAATAAATTTTACATTGTTATTCAAACATTAATAAAAGACTGCACTGTCTTCCCTAGAAATTTTGTATATATTTAAAATGGTACATTTGTTGAATCATCTATTGTCTGTGAGGTTTTGATGAGTAAATTCGATGGGGCTTTATAAAAAATGGATTTGACTGTGTGCTGTTGTGTTTTCATGAATCAAACTGAATCCACACTTACACTTCCTCAGACCAGGTTTCAGTCTTTGTTCTCCGCAATGGTCCTTTCTGTATGAAGAAACACAGTCAGCCCAGCATATTCTCTTTTAATATAAAAAAACAAAACATTTAATCACGTAGAGTTCCACAGTTTGTCAGTGTAACAGATATACAGTGTGAGCTCTTATACCTGAGAGTGTCCAGTCTCCAGTCTGGATCCTCCCGTCCAGCAGTCAGAAGCTTCAGACCTGAGTCACCAGGATGATTGTAGCTCAGGTCAAGCTCTCTCAGATGGGAGGGGTTGGAGCTAAGAGCAGAGGCCAGAGCAGAACAGCCTTCCTCTGTGACCAGACAGCCTGACAGTCTGGAATTAGAGAGCAAAATTCAGTCAAATGTTACAAATACAAAATGATGAGCTGCCAAGTGTTTTTAATCTGTTGATTTTAAAGGTTCTCTAATTTGCAGAAAGTTCGAGAATAGCGTGAAGTGTAAAACTGAAGACCAACTAAGGAAATATCAAAATATTCAACAGAAAAAGCTATTCCCAGGAACAAACATTATTGCGTAATGTTATTGCCAATAATTGGAGAATAACTCAGTTACAGTTTTGTATGTAGGGTCATATGAGTATTGAACAGATACACACTTCATTGGAACTACTTTCAGTGTCATGCAAACTTTAAAGAGTGTTACAGACATTTACATTCTGACCTGAGAGTTTCCAGTTTACATTGCAGAGTCTCCAGTCCAGCACAGAGTAGCTTCACTCCTGAATCTTGAAGGTTGTTGTTACTCAGGTCCAGCTCTCTCAGACTAGAGGACTGGGAGCTGAGAACTGAGGCCAGAGCTTCACAGCTTCTCTTTGACAGGTTACAGTCACTCAGGCTGAGGAAGATGAGAATGAAGCCAGTTAGAAAAATGTTTTTTGTTATGAATTTAAATTTTTTTTAATTTTTTTTTTACATACAGTATTGGCCAAGTATCTTACAGAGCTTTGTTGGAGGCTTTGACCACTGGCAGCAGCCTCAGAAGAGCCTCCTCTGAAGCAGAGTATTTCTTGAGGTCAAACACGTCCAGATCTTTTTCTGATGACAATAGGATGAAGCCCAGAGCTGACCACTGAGCAGGAGACAGTTTATCTGTGGAGAGACTTCCTGAACTCAGGTACTGTTGGACCTCCTCCACTAGAGAACCATCATTCAGTTCATTCAGACAGTGGAACAGATTGATGCTTCTCTCTGGAGACTGATTCTCACTGATCTTCTTCTTGATATACTCGACTGTTTCCTGATTAGTTTCTGACCTAGTTCCTGTCTCTTTAGGCAGACCACGGAGGAGATTCTGATTGGTCTCCAGTGAAAGACCCAGGAGGAAACGGAGGAACAAGTCCAGGTGTCCATTTGGACTCTGTAGGGCCTTCTTCACAGCACTCTGATGGACATGTGATAGTTTAGAGTTATCTCCAAATACTATAGACCACAGGTAGGCCAGAGTTCTAGCCCACCACCATCTTGCATCTGCCAGCAGATTGACTCCAGAGTTGATGAATGTCAGATGGACGTGAAGAGCAGCCAGAAACTCCTGAACACTCAGATGGATGAAGCAGAACACCTTGTCCTGGTACAGTCCACTCTCCTCTTTAAAGATCTCTGTGAACACTCCTGAGTACACTGAGGCTGCTGTGATATCGATGCCACACTCTGTCAGGTCTGATTCATAGAAGATCAGGTTGCCTCTCTGCAGCTGATCAAAAGCCAGGTTTCCCAGAGACTCGATCATCTCCCTGCTCTCTGGAGTCCAGTGTGGATCTCTCTCAGATTTTCCATCATACTTGACATTCTTCACTTTGGACTGAACCACCAGGAAGTGGATGTACATCTGAGTCAGGGTCTTTGGCAGCTCTTCTCCCTCTCTGGTTTTAAACATGTTCTCCAGAGCTGTAGCAGTGATCCAGCAGAAGACTGGGATGTGGCACATGATGTGGAGGCTTCGTGATGCCTTGATGTGGGAGATGATTCTGCTGGCCTGCTCCTCATCTCTGAATCTCTTCCTGAAGTACTCCTCCTTCTGTGGGTCAGTGAACCCTCTGACCTCTGTCACCATGTCAACATACTCAGGAGGGATCTGATTGGCTGCTGCAGGTCGTGTGGTTATCCAGAGGCGAGCAGCAGGAAGCAGTTTCCCCCTGATGAGGTTTGTCAGCAGCACATCCACTGAGGTGGACTCTGTAACATCAGTCAGGATCTCAGTGTTGTGGAAGTCCAGAGGAAGTCGACACTCATCCAGACCGTCAAAGATGAACACAACCTGGAACTCTTCAAACCTGCAGATTCCTGCTTCTTTGGTTTCAGTGAAGAAGTGATGAACAAGTTCCACCAAGCTGAACTTTTTCTCTTTCAGCACATTCAGCTCTCTGAAAGTGAATGGAAATGTGAACTGTATGTCCTGGTTGGCTTTGTCTTCAGCCCAGTCCAGAGTGAACTTCTGTGTTAAGACTGTCTTCCCGATGCCAGCCACTCCCTTTGTCATCACTGTTCTGATTGGTTCATCTCTTCCAGGTGAGGCTTTAAAGATGTCTTCACATCTGATTATTGTTTCCAGTGTTAGTGGTTTCCAGGTTGCTGTTTCAATCTGTCTGACCTCATGTTCCATGTTGACCTCTCCTGTTTCTTCTTGCATGATATAGATCTCAGTGTAGATCTCATGGAGAGGTTTTGGACTTCCTGCTTTTGTGATTTTCTCAAACACACATTGAAACCTCTTCTTCAAGCTGGTTTTGAATTTTCGCTTGCACTCAGCGAGAATCTCTGAATGAACGAAAATGAGATGACACAATTGAGAGAATGCCAAAGTAAATATGAGTAATCAAAAACATTACAAAAACATTATGCACATCTCCAAGTTAAATTCATTTAGTTTGCATTGTATCAAGACAAAATCTTTATCAAGATACAAACAGTCTTTTCGTGTTATCCTGGTGAGGTACCTTGTGAGGTACTCAACTGAGATGACTCAACTGAGAGGATGCCACAATAAATTCGAGTCATGAAAAACCCTACCAGATACATGTGCACATTTCTAACTTTAAATCATGTAATTTATCTTCGATGAAGAAACAGTCTGAGTCAAGTTACAAACTGAATTCTGGTGTAACTCTGGTGAGGTACCTTGTTTCTGACCCTTCACCTGGGACAATTTGTTTGGGTGACGCAAATATACAGGCTTCAGAGTAAATGTGGTACTCAAACCCCTCCACCATATTCAAAGGGGGTTACTTTGATATGAGGAGGGCAAAGTCGATTTCTGTTGTATGTGTTAAGATTTTTATGTAAAGTAGTTTACCATTGTTTGTTATGTGATGTAAGGCTGCACAATATACAAATTCTTACTTTCCGTTTTTAATGACCTACCTGTAGGTTCTGAAATCGTGTTTGATAATTGATCCCGCAGATCATTCTGATTAATCTCCCCCAAAACCATTCTGGTCACTTTGATGGTGTTGATACCATAGGTCTGCACCATCTGATCCACTGTGTCCATCCTGTTTGCTTTCTCCAGTCGACATTTTGGGATTGCTGGAAAGCCCTCCAGGGCCCCCTGAAGGTGCCATTTGAATTGTTGAAAGTCATCGTCTCCCAAATTCTCTAAAGTTCTGAAGATGGTCTGTTTAGGTGTCGCCATCTGCCCTCCCTGTAAAGATACAAACGATAGATTGTTATAAGATACAACCTTCCTTCTGGTTTCAACCTTTGCTTTTCTTTTTTAGTCCATAACACTACATACCCCAGTTGAAGTTATTAAATCACTGAACTGCACCACATCTTCCTCAATCTTCTGTATGTGGGTCCCTCCTCTGCACTGTAGCTACCCTGCTAGCACTGTTCATTGTTAGTACAATCTTGTCAGTCACGACATAGGCCTACTGTTTGTTACAGATTGGGCAGTCCAGGTCATGAAAGTTAACAGGTGAAATTATATTTCATTAGTGAAGAGAATGGGCCTATTATGATACCAGAAAAAAAAATTAATTCAACATGCAACCCCAATGTTGTTTTGTTAGTATCGTCTTGTGTTTAAATCTCCCAGTTTGTAATGGAACCTTCCAAAATAGATTTCTCTCATAATTGGAGCATTTGTATATCACCCTGTAGGATTATGGACCCTTTGAATTGGACTGGAACCCTCTCAGTCAGCCCAGTGTCTTCAAGACGACCCCCCAAGAGTCATGAAATGACTCCAAACACAACAGGACATCACTAACATCAAAGACCAAATGACAAGACGGTTTATTGAAGGATGAAGCATCTAAGACATGTCCCAGAGTTCACAAAGAAGTTTGAACTGCTCTCTCAGGACCTCGGACCCCAGGGTCCGATGTAAAATATGGTAGATTTCAAACTACAACACAAAGTGCTTTATACCTTAATGATGAAGCCTAATGATCCGAGGGCACCTTAATCAAACTTCCTTGTTCTGTTGACTACAATAAAAAGTCTTGTTGTGTCATTATAGGAAACATTATAGAAGTTACAGGTCTGTTGAGTTTCACATGACTGCGCCTACAATTTAAAATATCTATAATATCTCATAACATATCAGACTGTGATCGTCTGACTGCTCATCTCTGAGTCCATCGTTTATTCAAACAGATCTCAGCTGTTTAACTGTTCTACAGAGGTGATTCAGGCATTCTGTTGAAAGCAACTAAAAAGTAATGTAATAAGAACTTTATATATAGGACTATTGGACTATAACATGGCTCATGTGCTTATCAGCTGTGAGGATGTGTCCACAGATAGTCACAAAACCACAGCAGGGTTTAACTTCCTCATTCCGAGTGTAGATCACGTCTGTTGGTCTACATGACGACTGATACGAGAACAGTAACCACATGTCGGCTCACTGCTGAAGACTTCACACATGAACTGTGAGATAAGTGATTCAGTGCTGGTAAGATGAAAATACACGACTCAAAGTGAGTTACATTGGGACATGGGTGAATATGTGTGGATACCACAATAAGAGTCAAACTACAATGTGTTGCATTATTTTTGGGGTGCATGATATATATTATATACGCTTTAAATGATAAGTTCCACTTTGCTCAGCATTTTATTTTATTTACCTCAGTATTCTATCTTATTCTTGTGACTGCTTAAGAATTTTATTGTCTTGTTTTGTTTGTATATTGTGTATAGTACTTTTTTATATCTATATTTGCCCGTACATTTTGATTGTATTTGTACTTGTACCGCTGCTATGATGACCTAATTTCTCCTCGGGGATAAATAAAGTTTTCTATCTTTAACTCGTCGGCCCAATAATGGAAGATTTACATTATCGGTTATCAGCAGATGATGACGCAGAGACGGAGTGCAGCAGGTGGTGGTTCACACCTTTACAGCTGTTCTGTGAGCAGCCAATAAAAACAGAGAAGAAGACAAACATGCTCAGAACGTCAAACTGCTGCAGCTGTGTAGAACCAGAACCACACAAGGTGAACCAGAACCACGCATGTTGTCACTGGAGGGAACAACACAACAGGACGGGAGAAAGTCTGATCACAGCTGGAATATCAGATAAAACATCTGAGTCTTCTCACATAAAAATGTTGGTTTCGATCATCGGTTATCGTATCGGCTGAAATAAAATCCATATCGTGCATCAGTAGAAAACACAAAAATAAATTCAGATGTCACAGAACACACAGTGAAGACAAACACTAAAACCCCCCTGACTCGTTCTGAGAAGTGTGTTTTTAATGTTGCACCTTCAACAGTAAAAACACCTGCGTCAGGTCGACCAGCAGCATTATGATCACAGCCATGGAGATCAGACATGTCCACCTCGGTCTGGTAGGATTCTCACCTGCTGAACTCACCTCAGGCCAACTTACGGACACTTTGCAGCTTCACGTTGGAGGAAACACTGGGAGAGAAGAAGCTGCTCACAGAACCCAGAATCCGGATCAGAAGGCTCCGGGTGGTGAAATCTGCATCGTCTCAGTCGAGGATTAAAATCCTCTCGCCGACTTTTCACCGAGCATTAAACATGTAAACATATTCGCAACTTTGAGCACGATGAGCCGAAACGATCAGATAAACGTCCGAACGTCTCGTTCCACCGCCGCGCCTGCGCAGTGGAAACAAACATGTCGGACCGCTGCAGCACAGCAGCTCGGCTCTCCGTCCGAACCGAACGTGTTCTGGTTTCATGTGGATACTAAACGACTGTCCAGCTCGATGTCGTGTGAGCCGACTGCTTCACCTGTCACCTACTTAAATAGAGGCCGTAACGATCGCTGATTAAACCTGTCGAGCTAACTCGAGCTAACTCGAGCTAACTCGAGCTAACTCGGCTCCGTTGACTTCTACGTGAAGCAGCTAGCCGGTTAGCTCGCTCTCTCTGTGTGTGTGTGTGTGTGTGTGTGCTCAGGTGAAATAACACGATCACAGTGTGTATTAAAATGTTAAAGTGCTGAACTGATCATAACACTAAGTTGTATGAAGTTTAAAACGCTGTATGAGCTGCCACGCCCCTTCCGGTTTCCCCCATGGAGCCTTATTTTGAAAATCTTTGTCTATTGATCCTGTCTGAACTGTGTCATGAATCTCACACGTTTGTCAGTCTGTTGTAATTAAAGTTTTAAACCTCAGTGAACTACATCGTCTCACCAACACGTCACCAGAACCAACATGAGTCAACTGGGCTCAGAAAAGGTTCTGGTTCAGTTCTGTGAGCTGCTCATATACAGGAGCAGCTCTACTATCACTGACGACACTGTTGGCTGTGTCGTCAGTGATTGTAGAGCTGCTCCTGTCTTTATAATGAGGTATTTACCATTTGATGTTTTATTAGTTTGATGACAAACTGACAAACGTCACATGTGTGACTGATGACACAATTCAAACAGGATCAATACTTTGTCTTAAAGTGTGTGAGGGCCGAGGCGCCGCATCGCTCCGATCTACACGCTCAGAACAACAAACTGAGAGTTACGGTCCAGGAACAGAAGCAGCAGCTGTGTTTAGGACCTGAACCAACGTCAATCTGGAGTTTCCTCTCTGGAGATTAAAACACAATAAGATAAACTTCCATACAAGTTTTATCTTTAACTGGCAGAAATATGCGACCGTAGAAGGATCATATCGGGGCAGGAAATAAGTCACGTATGCATGAGAGAGAAGTCCGTGTGTTCTGGGTCTTCTTGAGATCCTGTTGGACCGACGTGACGCCAGTTTTGCTAATCCTGGCTGCAGCCCGACATGCAAGAAAATGCTCCATTTTAAAAGCTGCTGGTAATCTTTGTGAATTATTTTTGTCCCTTCAGTTTGGCGGCTCTCTAACATTCACTTGTGAGGATGAAGGAAGCAAAACATCCTTTAGCTAAAAAAGTAAAAATTCACGATGTTGTCGATAAATTAATGTAACTGCGTTTAGATCGGCCAGCAGCTCGGATACAATGCAGACGGAAACTCACGAAACCATAAAAACACCAAATCCGATGGTGAAATGTAACGTTTGTGCAAATTAAACTCGGCACCAGAGATAAATCGCAGCAGACCTGGTGTACATAGCACTGCCGTGTCACATTGTGTGGAACGTTTTAATCATCCAACGCTTAATGTTTACGAAGAGACCTGTAAGTGTTCAGCTGTCTGTGATTTAAAACCTCTTGAATGTCTCCGTATACGCTGCAGATGTCGCAGCATCACTGGGAACAACTGCGACAGACTACATTGACTCTTTACAAGCTCCTGGTCCTGCAGGCCGACAATGACGTCTGTGGTTCTCCAACTACATCAACAAACCAGAACATAAATAACGTGAAGCGATATGAAGAAGTTTGTTCTCGACTTCAGAGTCAACAGCCCGACTGTCTCCTCCTCGGACTGCTGTTGTTTCAGTTTGGAAACGTTTTAATGCAAGTGTGAACGTGACTCTCAGGATGAACCACATTTTAACGCCAACAGCCGTGAAGATCAAAGAATAGAAATCATTTCTCCACATTTTTCTACCAATTTTGTTTCTTTTGGGCAAAAACCCAAAAACTCTGTCTGCCTCAGTTTTTTCCTCGAGATCTGCTCACAAAACCAGCCCAGAGCTGCGTTCACAGTGCTCAACCAGAGTTCATGTACGTTTATTCTTGTTGTGGAACATATAAAGATCTCATACTGAAGAAACAACGTCTGTCAAATCAAACAGGAGACGTTCTGGATGTAGAGATTTTCTTTTTTTCTCTCTTTACATTTGTTATAACTGTTTTTGAAGTTGTGTCTGTTAGCAACATGATGAGTACAGTCCCGCCCTCCCCTTGACCTCCTGTACATACAGTCTCTCAAACCAAACGCACCCTCCCAGATCAGACCCCCAAAACATCCTGAAACTGAGGATTCTTCCTTAAATACAGAAACAAGTGTTCACCTGCTGGGAAACGTTCAGGTGAGCAGAGTCGTGATTATAAATGAAGGTCATTCATCACCAGCTACCGTCACCGAGTCAAATGTACATCGTCTATTTACAGGAGGATGATGGCGGTGGAGGGGAATTTGGGATTTGATTGGTGGAGGACACATACAAAGTTCTTGATAAACAGAAAGTGACGCTTGATACTGTCGTGGTTCAGCAAAATACTGATGGTCGAACTGCAGATGGTCGAATGATTCACATTTAAAGTAAAAAACGCCCAAACAAACCTATTGCACCAAAACAAAGTACACGACTGAACATCAGTGTTTCCTGTCATACCACATGAGAAAAGAGAGGCCTATCTACAACATGTCATTATTTAAATAAATCTGACCCCGCCTCCAAAATCTAACTAACCCCGCCCCCAAAACAGAAAGAAATGACCACGTCTGTTTAAAAACATCAAAGAGACCCGAGTGCTCTCCACCGTCACACTTTGGTTAAAACAAAACAACAAACCGACAAAATAATAAAAAATTAAAAATACAAGTATTAAATATTTTTGTATTAAAATTACTTAAAAATCCCAAATAAACATTTTGCGGATGGAGCCGAGGAGCTTTATATATTCTATATATATTCATTTGTATGTAAAAACATTTGTGTTCTGTTCTTTAAATAAAAATATAATAGGAGCCAGTCTGTCACATGGGCGGAGCTGCTTCTAGCGCCACTGAGCGTGCTCCGTGGCGGTGTTCGTGTCACGAGCGGCCGATTTTAAACAGTACTTCACACATGATAGCCGCCACGGATGAGTTGAGTGCGGCCGACAACGAGATGTCCAGCAACCGGCTCTCGTGCAGAACAAACTCCGTCCGGTTCTCTTCCACCCTCGCCATGGCCAGCAGTGCCTTGGCGGCGCGGCACATCATGTTGACGCTCGGCGGCTCTGGCGGCGCGGCGGCGTGCAGCACGCTGTGCGAGCTCTGCTGGTACTGAGCCATGGCCACGCTGTCCTCCAGGAAGCCGATTAGAGTTCCCACGCTGCCTTTCTGCAGGGCGACGCTGCGCGCTGCCGTGGGGTCGCCCTGCGCCAGGTTGGACAGGACGGCCACCGCCATCTCCCGACACACCTGGCTCTTCCTCTCCCCCACGAGGCGCACCAGCGTGGCGTACAGCTTCTGCTGGCGGCTGAAGGGTGGCGTGGCGAGCAGCAGGTCCACGTTGCAGTCCTGGATGCTCAGCTTGCACAGACACTCCAGCACCAGTCTCTGAGGGGTGAGCGAGGAGAAGCCTCCCACCGAGGAGAAGGGGTCCTGGGCCTCGGCGGACGAGCACACCATCCAGTGCAGCAGCCCGTCCAGGATGGGCAGGCAGATGCTCTCGGGGTACAGCGACAGGTCCAGCTGGCCCGACATGTTGGCCAGCGTCACCAGGGTGTTCTCCCGGAGCGCCGCCAGGCAGTCCCACCACCACTCGTCCCGGCTGCAGGCCAGCCCCTGCTCCTCCTCCCGCTGGTAGCTGGGTGGTGTCCGTTTCCTGCGGGGGTGGTGGTGATGCAGGAGCACCAGCCGGCCCAGGATCAGCACCAGGCCCGGGTGCCGTGACATGTCGGTGTCGTTGCCGGGGACAAAGGATAGGCCGCGTACGATGTTGGAGATGCAGACGCAGCGTTTGGCCAGAGAGTCCTGCCAGGACTCGGCCGTGGACAGCGGAGCTTCGTCCCAGCAGCGAGGCTCGTCCTCCAGCTGGCTGATGGGACTCTGACCTCTGACCTCCGACTGGGAGCCTGAAGAGGACAGACAGAGTGAAAAGTCAGTTTTATAACTGGAAACTAACAGAAACATTCTGATCGTCAGTTTAAAGATGATTGATTATATTCCATGTTTTATTTTTTTATGTCTCATCAGTGTCTGGTCCAACAGTTTTCAGTGAACTTTCTTCCTGTCAAATAAAATAATAAACATAAAATAAAAACTGATAAAATAAAATGTCTATAAACTATATTTCAGTGATTACTCTGGCCTCCTCCTCCTCCTCACCTTCTTGTGTTTCAGGTGGTGTCTCCTCACCGGCTGGCAGGTTCTTCTCCTCGCCTCCCTCCGCCTCCTCCTGACTCCTCCGCTCCTCTCCTCCCCACCTCTCCTTGGTGGGGGTGGACTCTCCTGTCTGGATGTGAGCGGTGGAGTCTCCTCCTCCGGCCTTCCAATGCAGAAGGCCGCTGATGAAGCCGTTGGGTCTGCTGAGCTCCGCCCAGCGCTCATCCACCTCCTCCCACTCCTCCCCCTTCTCCTCTACCTTGATTGGCAGCTTGTCGTACTTGCTGGCCTGCTGGGGGCGGGGCTCTGCCTGCTCCTGGTGCTCCTCCTTCACCTCCACCTCCTCTTTGACAACAGGTTGCCCGTCTTTTACCTCCTCCTGAGCGTTGACGCCCGGTGCAGCTGTAAGTGGCGGTGGCGTCGCCTCCATCTCCTCCGCTGACCTCCGTGGTATCCTCTGTTCCTCGGCTGATTGGCCATTAGACTCTGAGACCTCAGCTGGCGTGTCCTTCAGCACCTCCTCCTCCTTCGCGGGGGAGTTGGGCAGGGGTCCCAGCAGGGTCCTCTGGCCCTCGGTGCCCACCTCATACTCCTCCAGGATACCGAAGATCTGGATGAGGCAGCGGCGGTAAAACTCCACGATGAGCTCGAGGAAACCAGGCAGCTGCAGGAGGACAGGAGGAGGTCAGCTGATCATTCATTACTCACACAGAATCTATAATAAAGCCAGTTTTCCTTCTACAGCATTCAGATTATTGATTATTCTTTAAACGAGTCTTTATTTCATTCAACTCAAAATCATTAATCTGATAAAAGTCCTCCATGTGTTTCTGATGTCTCCATTAAATCAGCAAAACATCTGGTGTCAACATCTGTCCTGAGACATCTGATCAGAAGTGTTCAGCTCTCAGTGCATCAGTTCACACCTGATATCAACGTGAGTGACCAGATGTGATCTGATGTCACCTCCCGCTCTATGAAATAAATCTGGGACAAACAGACTCCATGTTTCTACTCAAAGACAGAAAGAAGTTCATGTAGAACAGCTGCTGAATTAACAAGAAGGTCCAAATAATGCAGAATGAGTCAGAGACAGAGTTTCACAGAGTTTATAAAGTGTCTCCAACTCAACAACTCACTAAACTGACACATTTGTTAAGGGAGTCTGGTGCTGTGTGGTGAACATAGTTAAAGGTAATAAGCAGCAGATTTGCTGGCTGATGTGGGGGATTTGTTCAATTATAATATGTTTATCAAAATGCAAAAAATTTGATGTGAGCAATGGCAGCAACCAGTTTATTAGTCGGCTGAAGGTAAATTAATCATTTTGGGAGTTCGTCACAACTTCAAAGGATTCACTGAAGGTGTGTGTGTGTGTGTGTGTGTGTCTGACCTGTGTGAGGCTGAAGGAGCCCACAGTGCTGTCGTCATACAGCAGGATGTTGATGGTGTCCAGAGCCCAGGTGCTCTCTGCTAACAGGCCAGACTTCAGTGACATCATCACCCGCCACGCCTCCGGGGTCCCTGATTGGACAAGATTAATCGCAGAGTTACAGAACTACTGAGAGCTCTGTGTGTGTGTGTGTGTGTGTGTGTGTGTGTGTGTGTGTGTGTGGTCTCACCTATGTCCTTGGCATTGAGCCGGCGTCGTGGCTTCAGTTTGGGGGGTGTGGCCTCCACAGAGCTGGGGGGGAAGCTGACCTCCCTGTGGATGAGGTGGAGGCTCTGAGCGGGCGGTGGGCCGGGGGGGACAACTGGCTGCCCCGGCTTCTTCATGGAGGGCAGGTAGGGGGCGCTGTTGGGGGACAGAGAGCCCCCCAGAGGCCGGGGGAAGGAGGAGGGGCTGTGAGAGCGGGCCACATGGTTTGGGACGGTGGGCGTGGCCTGGAAGGAGGCGGGGGGCTGTCTGGAGGGCATGGGGGGCATGGAGGGGGAGGAGGAGGAGGAGGAGTGGGGGGGGTACGGTGGCTGCCGTTGGCCTGGATGACTGGGGGGCCACTGGCTGTCCTGGGGGGCCCTGCCCTCCTGGTCATCTCCTCGGCCCATTCCGGGGTACGGGGGCCCCTGGCCCTGCCGGCTGTATGCGTAGCCCATGTCGGTCCTGGGGTGCCACATGTTGGCCTGCGGCCCCTCCCCGGGGCCCCCAGACACTGCCGGTGATCCTGAGCCCATCATGGCGTGCTGTGGAGGTCCCTGCCGTTCCCGTGGGTATGGGTACGGGTACTGGCCCTGGACCGGCCGCCGCTCGGGGCCCATGTAGCCCCCACCCCCTCCACCATAGGGCCCAAACATGTCAGGCTGCTGAGAGCCGAACTGCTGCACGCCAAACGCTTCGCCTTCATGACGCTTCGCAGGAGGATACAGAGCCTCCATCGGACGCTTGTAACCCTGCAGACACACGACAGAGAAAAGTTCATACCTGCACTTCCAGCTGTCCACCTGTGATCGGATCACTCAGGATGGATATCGATACAGGACTGAGATGCTGATTGGACTCAGCAGGACTTGTTTTCATGTCAGATTTTTTGCGATTCAGACAAGTTGTGAATGTTGATTTCGACTTTGAAACATTGCAGTTCTGAGACAAGTGATTTTAAAAAGATGACCAGAGAAATATTTGATTCAGTGTCTTTTCATCCAATTGTAAAGTCAAGAGTGCTCACCTGCTGCTGAGGGTACAGGGGCTGATGGGAACTGTAGGCCATGCTGTGAGGATACTGCTGCCCATAACCATCGTGTCCGTGCCTGAAGACAAGGAGCAGAATTCAAACACACACCTTCATTTAAAACACATGCAGATAAAAAACTCCAGTACAAACTTGAACATTTCAAACAGCCCTGCTCTCACCTCTGAGGGGGGAACCTGTTCGGGTACATGCCAGCCTCGTTTCCAGATGGACCCATGTTGTTCTGTCCTCCAGGGGGCGCCATGCCTCCCTCAGGCCCCATCACATGGTCCGGCCTGCAGGACAGAAGAAGACAACATTCTTATTCCCAATCTTTTTATTTATTTAACAGATCATTTCAGCTCTATCTCAACTGAAACTCAATCTCAAGATCTCAAGCTGACTTTTTTTTTGTGATGTTAACTGCCTGATAATGTGGATCAATGGCAATGTAGTTTTAAAAAAAAAAGAAAAAAGCATCGGCTAAAAAATATATATATATTTAGATAAAGTCAGTCCTGTAACACACAAACACATTATGAACAGTTGACACCAAAAAGCTACAACAAAGAATTTATACACAGAAAATCACATGGAGGAGGAGAAGAGGAAGAAGAGTCAGAAGAAGAAGAAGAAGAAGAAGGAGAAGAGTCAGAAGAAGAAGACCTTCACTGCATGCACAGAATACATGCACTACAATCATGTATAAATTCAGCCCTCAGCTGTCCGATCAGTTTACCTCCGCTCGTAGCCGGGCCCATAGGGGAACTGGGGTCTGGGGCCCATCCCTGTCAGGGGCCCAGAGGGCGGCCCGCGGGGGTACATGTCCTGCATGGCACCACCAGGCATCTGACCGGGACCAAAGGCCTCCCCGGGCCCCGGACCTGAAGAAGAACAAGAGACAAACAACATAACTTAATTAGGCTGAAATTAAAAAGGACAGCTACTCTGAGTCACAGAAAACTGAATTGTTTGGTTCAGTGGTTTATTTCATTAACTTGTCTACAATAAACTACTGTTAATCAGAACCTGGAATGAGCTCAGTGGTGATGTAATGTGAACGCAATATGAGCACACAGGCTAAAATATCACTGACTGATGATAAAACAGGGATGTTTTGACCACCAGGGGGCAGCAAAGCATAACAACTGTTACCAAAGCCCTGAATATAAAGCAGCTGCTGCTGTTGTTTTTATACTGGTTAACTGGTTTTACTTTGCGTCCTGGATCAGCTGGGCAGAAGACAAAGAAAGAAAACTTCATGTAGAACGTTTGCTGAATTTGCAAGAAGGACCAAACAATGAAGAATTTGTCAGAGACAGCGTTTCACAAAGTTATAACATTTCTCCTAACTAGGCAACTCTTAAAATCACTACACTTGTTAAGGGAGTTTGGTGATATTGTGGTTACTAGTTCAATAGTTCAGTGGTTGTGTTCAACCAATGTGGTCTGACTTAGAGCTGTCCAATCCTCACCTTTCCTTGATCCTCCGTATGGGTCTTTGTTGGCGTCGTACTGCATCCTCATCGAGGGGTCTGGCGGGCCTCCTCCCTGCTGGTAGGGGGCGCCACCTCGCTTGATGTGGAATGCTGGATCGCTGCCTTCAGAGAACGGGTCCTGGATGCTCACTCCGCCCACGTTCCTGAGAGAAACAACAGCAGAACGTGAGAAAGGAAATTTAAAATATTCATACTATCTGCACATGAATTAGATTTCAATCTAAGTTCAATCTGAATGGATTCAACTTCTTGATCATCAATATAGTCTTTTTTTCCCCTCCGGCCCAGCTGAAGGAAAAAATACAACACTTCAGAAACAACACAGCTAGCTTAGCATTAGCCTGCAGCTAGCTTAGCATTAGCCTGCAGCGTGACTTCAACACTCTTCTCCTGTGTGATGAAGTCGATTAGCTGACTGACACCAGAGGAAACTCTGACAGTGTCGGACATGTTGGTTTATTTTATTTCTCAGAGATTTTAAAAAACTGAACTTTGAAACAAACTGAATTTGTATCTTTTGTTGTTCATTGTTGAATCACTGAAGGCTGCTGTTTGTAGTTTGTTTCTGGAGAATACCATTTGAACTTGTCAAAAAGAGACCAGGATGAAGTCAAGCTGCTGTTGTAAAATACCCCGACCTTTGTAAAGGAGATTGAAGATGTAAATGACTGTTGATCTCTTTGCTGTCTGACATCGATCTGTGGATTGTGTATCTTCCTCAAACTGAACCAGGATACAGCAGATCATTTGGAATCGGAGTGACAGTTTAATCAAATGCTCCAATCCACTCTCAAGATATAACAATTCCGGTGTGTCCGGCCCTTCACCTACCTGTTTCCAGGCTGGGGGCCCATCTGGCTGTGCGGGGTGGAGGCAGGGGTCGGGGGCTTCAGGTCTCCGGGGGCTTCGGTCAGGGAGCTGCTGCTCGACTGAGGGGTGTTGGGGCCCTGCAGGGAGCCCGAGTTGGCTGCAGAGATACAGACCAGACAGATAACCTGCTGAGAACAAGCGTTACGTGTCATCATGTGACGTCACACTGCAGTTACTCAGACAAAAAAAACCCCAGGAGGACCAGCAGCAACCGGGAACAATAATACTACAAGTGTTCTGGAGCAGAATGGTTATTTCAGTCCTTGTGGGGTCCAACAGCTTCCTGAATACATGAAACAGTTGGCCGAGTGCCTTGTGCTTCAGCAAATCTACGTGGGTGGGACTTGTGACAGATACTGATTGATGTTAACAGCAGTCCTTCCACTGACTCTGACCAGACCGGCAGTCAGACCGGGACGGAGCAGCTCGGCCACAGAGAAGATGGAGGGACAGGGAGTACGGTACCGAGGTGGTTTGGCTCGTAGCGCCCCAGAGCTGACTCAGCTAACAGGACTGTCACCACCCGATCTGAGTGGCACATGTGCAAGTACGTTAGCCATCTTGGAAAGACAGGTACGGCAAGCAGCCGTGGACAAATCACAAACAAATGTTTCAACAATGGCTCTGGAGCTACATTGATTATGATGTTCCAACATGGTGACATCAGATTGTTCCTAGAATACCATTAAAACAGAGAGACAGAGAGAGAGAGAGAGAGACAGAGAGAGAAACAGAGAGAGAGAGAGAGACAGAGAGAGAGACAGAGAGAGAGAGAGAGACAGAGAGAGAGAGAGAGAGAGAGAGAGAGAGAGAGAGAGACAGAGAGAGAGAGACAGAGAGAGAGAGAGAGGCATCGTGGGAATTAGGTCAGATTGAGGTCACTATTGTTTACATTCACACTCTCCTCTCATGCCTCACAACTCACTCTGCTCCTCTGTTACATCATCACATGAGTGAGTGTGTGTGTGTGTGAGAGAGTGTGTGTGTGTTCTTGTACTTGTCACATAATGAGGACGGGTAAGGTCATATGTATATATGTGTGTGTGTGTGTGTGTGTGTGTGTGTTCCTTCTTCGTCTTCCACTTCCACCTTTCTTTTTGTTTACAGTTCCTGTAGGGTCCACTCAATACACTTCTTGTTTTTATTCCTTGTGGGGTCCACCTAATTACACTAGTTTTTAGTACTTGTAGGGTACACCTTACTATACTTGTTTTTAGTACTTGTGGGGACTATGTTACGTACATTTCCTCATTTTCATACCTGGAAACACCAGGCGGAACCTCACAGGCTCCTTCAAAGTTTATGTTTTGAGAAGCTTGCAGGTTGTGTAGTGCTTGTCACGTATTGAGGACAAGTTTTTAACCCACAGAGTGAGGACATTTTAGAAAGTGAGGACATTTTTAGCCGGTCCTGTTAAGAATTGATTTAGTTTGAAGCGTAAGGTTAGAATTATGTTAGGGTAAGGTCATTTGTATGTATATGTGCGTGTGTATGTGTGTGTGTGTATGAATGTATGTATGTGTGTATGTATGTATGTGTGTGTGTGTTCCTTCTTCGTCTTCCTCTTCCACCTTTGTTTTTGTTTACAGTTCCTGTAAGGTCCACCTCAACACACTTCTTGTTTTTATCCCTTGTGGGGTCCACCTCAATACACTTCTTGTTTTTATTCCTTGTGGGGTCCACCTAATTACACTAGTTTTTAGTACTTGTAGGGTACACCTTACTATACTTGTTTTTAGTACTTGTGGGGACTATGTTACTACATTTCCTCATTTTCATACCTGGAAACACCAGGCGGAACCTCACAGGCTCCTTCAAAGTTTATGTTATGAGAAGCTTGCAGGTTGTGTAGTGCTTGTCACGTATTGAGGACAAGTTTTTAACCCACAGAGTGAGGACATTTTAGAAAGTGAGGACATTTTTAGCCGGTCCTGTTAAGAATTGATTTAATTTGAAGCGTAAGGTTAGAATTATGTTAGGGTAAGGTCATTTGTATATATATGTGTGTGTGTGTATGTGTGTGTGTGTGTGTGTGTTCCTTCTTCGCCTTCCTCTTCCACCTTTCTTTTTGTTTACAGTTCCTGTAGGGTCCACCTCAACACACTTCTTGTTTTTATTCCTTGTGGGGTCCACCTCAATACACTTCTTGTTTTTATTCCTTGTGGGGTCCACCTAATTACATTAGTTTTTAGTACTTGTAGGGTCCACCTTACTGTACTTGTTTTTAGTGCTTGTGGGGACTATGTAAGTATTATGTAAGTAAGTAAGTAATTTCCTCATTTTCATACCTGGAAACACCAGGCGGAAGCTGTGGTTAACGTCTTAAAAGAAAACAGGTGACTCCTCACCTGGGGAGGGTGGCTGGATCTTGGCTTGGAGTGACAGAGGTTTCTTGGTGTCTCCGGTGGGTCCCAGGGCCTCAGGTGGAGGCTCCTCTCCTCGCTCCACCTTACACTCGTAGGCGAACAGGTACTGGATGTACTGCTTCTTCAGAGAGCTGGCCGAGCTGCTGGACGTCCCCACGTTCAACTGTGATGACAACTCCCTCCACTTCTTATTTTTATTTACCTGAGGAGGAGGAGGAGACCAGATTGATGTAATAAATTCATCGTCAAACCAACAGAAAAATAGACAAGAAGCAGCAACAAGCTGAACAGCTGAAACAAACCATGAAACAAAGATGTTTATAATAATGTAAGCTACACCTCTGGTGTTTATTAACAATCAGTATGAACTAAACCTCAATCCAAATGTTGACTCAGTCACTTTGTGAATGTTCACTGACACTGGTTTCAAACTGAACTGTCTGTGTGTGAGCAGGTAGTCTGGTTTAGTCCGGGAACAATTAATCAAGAAAACAATCAGCAGATTAATATTTACTGTAAGTCGTCTTAAATTACAGCTCTCGCCTTTAATTCCTGATGAACAACAATAATGAAATGACCAAAAGGTGGCTAAAACTAAAATACATTCAATCACAAAGCAGATGCAAATAATAAAACACACAAAAAGAAGATTTATTGTCTAACTGATGTCTCACCATGGCCAGGCCTCCGATCTCTCGGACTGCCAGGTAGAGTCTGCAGAGGTCCAGAGGTTTCTTTCCGACGGCGGGCAGGTTCGGGACGGGTGTCCCTCTCTCCTCCATGAAGGACAGGTACCGGTCAACCCACAACCTCCTCTCCGGCTCAGAGCCCATCTCATACAGTCGAGTGATCTTCTCGTTGGTCATGGTGGCCACGCTGGGCTTCTGGAGAGACCGAGACATGGAGACCACGGTCAGCATCCAGTTTACAGATCGACCAGAGAAGGACTGCACAATAAGACCACCAACAATCACACGGCAGACTAATGTACCAGCCAAAATCCACCAGAGTCTGGTTTAAATCCAGTGGTGACGCTCATTTTTTTTTCCATCCATCACGTATTTCAATCAAGTGCACTGAAATACGAAGACATCTTTATTTTCCTGAGTAAGAGGCAGTTATCACATAAAACCAAAACTATCTGACTGGAAAGATATTACTAGATTTTCATCTGGTATTTGGTAAACTCAGCCTGTAAATATCAATACTTCACATGTGCTAGTATGGAACAAGTTTATTATTTCTCAAATGACAAAATAAATCTATGACTGCAAAAGTGCCTTCAAGTTAAAATAAAGTGTTGTATCCTATATGATTTTGAATTTTCAGGATGGAAAACATTCTTCATTCTTGTGTTGAACAGGTGACGAACACAATATTTTGGTTTGTCATTTATTAATCAGTCATTTATAATCAAAAGGTATCACTACAGCAAAAAGTTGCACGTTTTATATTTGTAAACATCTGATGATAAATCTGGTGACATGTGGCTGGAAAACAAGTCACACTGAAGTTAAAATGTTTTATTTTCCGAGTCGATATTGTGCAGTCCGACACGACAGATACGTACGGTCACATCACAATGACACAAAGCCACAGTGCGAACCCACCTTTGTCATTTCAGTGCAGAAATACATGTTCATCCAAACACTGAGTCAGCTGAGAGTCAGTGGAGTCAAAACATTCCCTTCAGTTAAAAAGCTAACTCGGTTTTTGTTCTGAAAATTCATTCAACATCAACAAATATTGTATACAGGGCGGTAAGTTGTTTTAAAGTCTGGGTTGTGGGCAGAGTTCATAAACAACGACCTCAAGGATAAGCATCATTTAATTAAAAGGAACAGTTCGCCCAAAAATGTAAACTCAGTCCTCCCCTCCTCCCTCCATGATGTAAAGTCAGGTGAAGTGTCGTAGTCCACAGAACAGTTCTGGAGCTTCACAGTAAAACAGAGTAAACAACTGAAGCAGCTGGAGACTTGATTTAAAACGAACATAACATGTTCTCAGATCAGTTAGTGATGTGTTCTCTCCTGCAGACTGTGATCACAGCAGATGAGCTGTATGGAGACATCTGATGTTTAAATCGAGTCTCCAGCTGCTTCAGCTGTTTAGCAGAATGCTGCAACTCTGTTTTACTGTGAAGCTCCAGAACTGTTCTGGGGACTACGACACTTCACCTGACTTTATATCATCAGGAGTTTAACATGTTTTTGGTGTATTCTTTAATAAAATGATGCTGATCAGACGCCTTGATTGAGGGTCGGGCAGCACTGTGGCAGACAGTCAGCACTGAAAACACAAGCAGGAGGATCGACTACTGTACTCATCACAGCTGAATGAAGACTCACACAGAAACAAAGATGGCCGACAGCAAAGTCACAGCTCAAACTGAGAGACTTTCTCATTAAAACAGTTTGAACTATTAAGAGTCCAGTTCGTCTTTCTCACGTTTTCAAAGCTTTGGTTGATTCATAAACTGTTTCTCACTGTTTCATCAAGCCGAAAGATGTCCAAGTTCTTGAATTAAACAAATTTTTTGATCACATACTTTTTCATGAATCCAACTGAAGTCAACTGGCAGAGATGAAAGTCTTTCCCACAGTCTAAGCAGCCGATCTCATCAAGATTAAAACGTAATTAATATAAACAATGGTGCGACTGAAGAGCTGAGAATATCTCAACTTCTAGAAAAAAAAAACCTTGAAGAACACGACGTGTGGTGAAAGAGAGAAGTGCAAAAAAGACACAAATTTGCAAATTGAAAATATTGACCTCAAGTGAGGATTTGTCATCACGCTGTGTCAGGAAAGTCTTTCAGCGTTGACACTGAAACTGACGTCATGATGTTAATGTCGCTGATGTTCAGACATTCATGAACAACAATTGAGGAGAGGATAATAATCAGTAATCGTGGCTGTTTACAGACACACAGCAATAACATCTACTGTCATCCATTAAAATAATAATCCCTCCATCAAACTTGCGTATGTAAAAGAACGTGGTCTCATGTGGTCCAGACCACCTCTGAATGTGGTCTCAGGGATCGGATCTCAAAAGTGTCCTCAGTCTGAACGTCTCTCAGTATAAAATTACAGCAGCTAAAGTTTTGTTCCATGACGATGCTCAACTCTTCCTCTGTCAACAGACTGAAATCTAAAACGTGATAATCTGGTCAGATTAAGAAGCAGATGATAACGTTTTTAAATCAGAAAGTTTGATTTGAACTTGAACTCGTTGGATTTTTTTTTGAATGAGAAAGTCTCACGTTTAACATGAACAAAGTCAGACTACGATGAGAAAAAACAATAAAAACAATAAAAAGAGGCAGCTTTTGTACTTTATTTACAAAAAATAATGATTAAAGATCAGATGGGAGCACGATGCTGCTTCATCCAATGAAAACCTTGCATCTCCAAAAAGTCACATGTTGTAAACTAAACTAACTAAAATAAAGGAAACGTGTGACTTCAACATGGTTTATAACAGAATCTGAGTTATGAGGTTTTCACACATCAGCAGCAGGAAGTAGGTGATGAAGGTGAACAGCCGTCAAGAAAATCATCCAAAATGTAAAAACAAAAGATAAATACACCAAATAACTGTGCTTTGCTTTGCACTTACGGGGCTGGTTGACGTCTTGGGCCAGGCGGGGCTGCTAATGCTATCACTGTCCTCCCCGTGACAGGAGGACAGACTAGCTGAGCTGGGGGACATGGGGGAGGGGGTGGGGGGCTTGGACACACACTGAGAGCTGTAGCTGTCCTGTGACACAAAACACACACACACACCCACACACACACACACACACAAACAGAGCCATGTGGTGAGGGGACGTCAGGACGGCCGAGTAGAAATAAAAAAATAGAAGTAGAGATTTGTTGTAACGTTTCAGAGAGCACAAACACAACTCGACATTCACAGAGCTGCAGTGAAAACCTTCAGCGTTAGTATTTAGCAGCTGGCAGCAGATGGACAGGTTTATGTTGCTCGTTAAATCACACAGCAGACAGAAAGCAACAGACAACAAGAAGTCTGGTTATCAACCCTCACAGGACCAAACCTTCAGCCAAGTAACAGGATTTAAAAGGTGAAATTTGTAAGAAGTGGCCAGAAGTTGAAGGTCGCTCCAAAACCACAGGTGTAACCGCTAACTGCTGCTCATTGTACTATCTGCTGTAGCAACTAGCTGCTGTTAGCTCGAAGCTCAGTTAGCGTGGAGCTTAGTGGCCCTGACAGCTGACTGGAGTCACGTGTGGACAGCAGACTGGGACTGAACTCAGTACAGAGGCGATTTACAGCAGCTCTGAACAGGACTACGACTCTGGGGACGAGAAGACACATCAGGCGGAGACAGGAGAGGACAGAGAGAGAGAGTCGGACATCATCAGCGTGTCGAGACAGAATATCTTCACATGTTACTGTGAACTGAGGATTGATTTGGACCAAACCAGAGGCGACTGTGGAGACAAACCAGAACTGTTCTGGTGACTCTGACTCAGTTTGTGTCCAGTGACTTCAACGTCACAATTCTGACTTTTCTTACCTCAGAATTAAGAGTTTAAAGTCAGATTCTTCACACTTTTTTCTCTTGGAGTTTAAAAAGTGCTTTCTGTGAGAAAAGTTGATTTTTGAGTCTTGTTCCTTTAACAAGGTGATTTATCTTGTCTTAGTTCAGTCAGAGAGAGAAACTTGAATTCAGACGGTGTACGGTTGTATTGTTCTGTTTAGTAAAGAAAATAGGTGTCAAAATATTTCTATTATTAGACTGAAACTACGGAGCTGACAGACTTTCACCTCTTGAGCTACAAAGGGGTATTAAGAGACAGGACAGGCCAGGGCTAGCTGGTTAGCATGCTAACTTCAGTAGATATCTCTGAATCACAGAACAAAGATGTCTTTCACACAATATACCGTGTTTTTTGCCCTTATTCTGAATAATATTCACAAAAATAATCATGATATTAATAGTGGAACATCAGTGTTTCTTTAAACTCTGCTGATAATGTTCAATGCTCATGTTTTGACTGTTTTAAACAAAAGTTCTGGCCACATCTTTCATACTGTCCCTTTAAGTTTAATGAATGATTTATCTTTCATAACACGTCTGAAGGTAATTTAAGACGATGTGTAAACGCAAATTGAACCAGATATCAAGTATCAGCAACACAACAGGCAGGTGTTCACCTCCGCTCTTATTTTGAGTCATTCTCCAAAATCAATAGAGTTATCTGAGAAAATAGTGCAACTGTTATGATTTAACATTGAACAGCCAACTGAGCTTCTAGACTTTAAAGTTTCCACCCTGTTGTCTCACATCTATTCTGAGGTCTCTGACAGCTTACATGCAAAAAAAACCCACACCTAACCTGCAGAGCGTCAAACTCTGAGCAAACTGCTTCAGCACGAAACAGCAAAAATTAGCAGCAACACAGCGTCTCTGGAGAAACACTCCAGAGCAACTCCTCGACAAACTGCAGACACAAAGTCATCAAGTGAAGCCGAGTCGGAGCAGAGACGCGTCTCACGTAACCCCGACCGCCAGATCTCCATCCTGCACAGATCTGTGATCAAGGCCGACTCTTCACTATCGGATAATGAGGCGAGGCAAGTCAAAGGAGAGCAGCGAGGAGGAGAAGTCAGAGCTTTCAAAACTCTCCAGCTGCTGAGCTGAGAGTGAACTAAACAAGGGGGGGAAAACAAGATAAAACACGCAGGAGAAGAAGAAGGATCTCAACAGAAGCTGCGTCTGAAGGAACTCATGACTCTCTGGCTCATGTTGGCAGCAACTGGTTATTTTGGGTTTTCTATAACTCTTCCAAAGCAGCCAAACCAGATGAAGTGTAACGAACACCATGCTGCGGGAAACAAATTGATCAATACTGTCGAACAAAATGAGGAGCGCCAACTACGAATCATTTTCTTTGTCAAACTTCTCCTGGAACAAACAGACTCCACTAAAAGTGAACATGTCAACCTGGATGACAGTTTTCTTCCACAAGCTGCCTACAAAGTCTGACAGACGCTGTTTTTAAAACCTTCTGCTGTCCAAATCTCTTTCTGACCACCGAGTCCCCTTCGTTCCCAACATCGCCTGATATAAGTTGATTAATTTAACAAGAAACATCCATAAACTATTTTTCAAGTCACACAGACTAAATGTCTTTATTAACATTTCTTCACCAAAACTACAGACTGCTCCTTTAGGTTGTATCATCCAATCCGTGGCTGTATTAAAGCTGCGGATGGGAAGTTATTTTAGAAGATTTTTTTGATATATTGATAGAAAATCTCTCAACATCCAGATAGCAATCAATAAATAAAATGTTCTGACATGTTTTCGTAGCGGACCCTGAAGTTAGCATCGCCCTGGTTCCGTCCACAAGAACCCTGTGAGATTATTGAATTGTTCTGGATCTTGGATTATTACAGAAAATAATCTCTGTTACAAACACAAGTTTATGATACTTACAGGTTTTGTTCACTAAAATAATCTTCACACCACTTTGTGATTTTTGAAGCGCAACAGACGACGACGACGTCTCTACCACTGAGCATCTTACTGCACAATTATTACACATCAGAACCTTGACCTGAAGTCCGGAGGTCTGGGAACTGTGGGAACACAAAATCACTTCCTTTGAGGGGTGTCTGGGCTTCACCTAACGTACCTGTTTGGTTACACAGAACCATCTGGGAAGTCATCAGTGGAAACTGTTTGGAAAAAGGGCCAACACTTTCAAAAAATCCTTGGCAGGCGATCGGACGAACCATCTGTCTAACTCACTTCAACCAATCAGATCAATAGTAGAAGAGCGCTGCCACCAGTGGAGCCGGCTGGTAAATCAAACTGACTGAAGAACAGAAACATCTTTTCCACTAAGAGAAGCTTTCAGTGGCTCTCCAGGGATGTTTTCTATTAAGAAATACTCTCCAGTTCTGACAAAGCTGATGCTACAGCGGCTACGCTAACCTCTGGAGGACCTGCCATTGTTGTTTTCAAGCAAACAGGCACTTCGATCGCTGGTCGTCACACCTGATAAGCTGTTGTTACATGAAACGCTGTGGAAACTGTTTGGAAAAGAGCGGCACTTTCAAGAAATAGTTGGCAAGTGGTTGGATGAACCACCTGTCCAACCACCAACCAATCAGCTCAACTGTAGGAGACTCAGCTCGTTAATCAATCTCAAACTGAAACCAGTGGAGAGAAGAGTACAAACAAGATTTCTTCAGCATTGTTCTTTGCTCTTCTTCAATGAAACAAACTCTCCTGTATTGACACAACTAACAGGTGTTTCTCACCCTAAACCACTCCTGTAGCTGCGAGCAATTCCTCATAGGACGCTGAACAACTGTGTTTCGGCCACAAGCTCAGAGCTTGAAGATTGATGCTCACGAATCCAGTTCAGAGGGGAAACACTGCCCCCAACTTTGAATGGAGCCGGGGGGTGGTACAGGGATCTGATCTGGTTGCCTCCATGATATCCAAAAAGGAGACCGGAACTCCAGGAATCTGGATGAGGTCCAGAACACACTGACGGGATTATAAATCTGCATCCAAAGTGCTTCACAAATACTCACAGCTGCCATTCAAAAACCTGCATCAGTGCTGTTAAGATGCATTCTTGCATTAGGCTCAGCACACATGCATCTGTTAGAGCATGCTGCGAGCTGGCGTGATCTGCAGAGCAAACAGCCTCTGTGATTGGTCAACAAAGCCAAAGGACGCACCTTGGGTTTGGGTGGTTCGGTGGCAGGACAGACTCCGTCTTTACTGAGCTCGACCCTCTGCTTGACATCTGGATGAGCTCCCATCCCCTCCGCTGGCATCATCATGGGGCCTGAAAGATGAACCACGAGGACATTAATGAAACTGTTCCAAAAAATACTCCCGATGCTAACAGGCGCTGGGATCTCTGGTCCTACCTGAGGACGGGGCGTTGTAGGGGGGTCCCTGTGGTGTCATCCTCCCAGAGTTGCTGCCTGGTTGCTGGCTGTAGTGACCTGCAGGGCCTCCAGGACCGCCAGGGCCCATTCCTCCCATCGGTGCCATGCCCAGATAGCTGCCCTGCCTGGACACCACAGAAGAAAAAGGGGTTTAATTATTACAATGAGATGTGATCAAACCGATGAAGCAGCAGCTTGCATACGGGAGGTCACGCTGAGGAAGGAGATGGGGAATGAAGTGTCCGTCTCCAGGAGTCGTGCAGTTAGGACCCGTGTCCACAAAGCGAGTGCCAGCTTCTTTTTTTAACAGTTCCCAATGAGGAGCGAGCGTCCGGTGAAAAGACCCAGCGTCCAACATCTGTTCTCTGAGCGCTCTGCCTTTTTTGCGCGGCTGCTCCGTGACTTTTGTTCTTTTTTCTGTCTTCGAGTTAAAAGTCCCTGTAATTTTGTCTCATGTCATCACCCCAATCCTGCTCGCTCTGAAGTCCCAATGTCAAATAAAAAACAAACCGATAGTGAATCACATGCACAGCTTTTATCTCAGTGCTCCTGAGAGAAACACTGTGTGGACACGAGCCTTATTGGAGAGAGAAACACAGCTGCATAAGAGAAAAAAGAGAGAAAGGACCGAAGGATTTCGTATATTCTGTTCTTGTATTCTCAAGCTCAGTGGCAAATTAGCTTAGCACGTCTCCAGCATGCGACCTCAGCTTTTTGTTTTCTCGTGTTGGGAGCCTGTACATGTTTCACACTTTAAGCTTCAGCAGCTGTGGATATTAAAACGGTTTGTTTTATTTCCGGATGAAGACCCATTAACAACAGCAGCAGCCTCACTGAAGCCATGCAAGACTCATCAGAGGACAGGAAGTGGTCCGGTTAGTAAAACATCCCATAACCTCTCAGTGTGCAGCAGAGCCTGACACACACATACGCGGCAAGCTGCGTTTTCTAAATTTCAAATTCTCGTTTTTTTCAAAATGGTGGGTTTTGTGAAGTGACCAGCCAATTAAGAAAGATTCTAATACAACCAAGGAACATCAAGAGGAAGGAAGGGTCATTATGTCACTGCACCTCACTGTGAGGCCAGACTGTGGCGTCAGCTGTAGTGAAGTCAATGGGAGATGATGGAGAAACACACTAAGACCAAACATACCTTAAAGAAATGAAGACACACTTCAGAGAGGAGTTTTCAACCAAATGATTAACAGGGCTGATAATTCTGTTCAAACGAGGCAGGTCCGACTAGTGTCTGCTGAAGAGACTGCAGTTACAGACTGCAGTTACAGCGAAGCAAACAGGAGCCTTTCCTCCACAAATTCAAGGAACGAACAACGTTTGGATGGAAAGTCTCAGCTCTGAAGTGTGTTCTCTCATTTTCTGGAGGCATTTCTCCATCAGAAGTCTTTTGACGTAGATATGTTGGGTTTCAGTCTGTTTCCGGCACCAGAGCAAGGTTCAGTTACGTAATGACCCTTCCTTATATTTTAAGTTCCTTGAATCCATGAAGAACCACTTCAGGAAAGAAAACAGAACTTAAGTTCAATATCTGCGTATCTGTCAGGCTGTGCTACCAAACCTACCCATAATGCTCAGGGGGGGTCTGCAAGGTGGGCTTGGGCTGAACATAGGTTTCCTGCTGGGAGTGGTGAGGAGGAGGAGGGTGAGGAGGAGGAGGATGAGGGGGCTGAAGGGTAGGAGAGAGGGCAGGTCGACCACCGGGCCAGGACTGGTTGTGGTAGGCAGGGGAACGAGCGAAGGGAAGCCTGGAGGGATGGAGGGACGAGGGAGAAGCAACAACAACTGACAACTTTCCACTGCAGCTTCAAACAATAACAAATATTTCAAAAATGTCAAACACAAAACTCTGCAACCAACTAATGAGAGGATTCATTTATTTTTTTTGGATCTGGTGTGCTGAGCATCAGCATCTTCAGTGTTAGTGCAGATAAACGTCCAAAACACAGCTAGAGTTGTTGTAGCCGCTTCAGACGACAGACTTCACCAGTAGCAGATAATTTAACGTTAAATTGTTTTATACAAATTTTGAAAATTAAATACTGAAGGACTGGATTTGATAATTGAGCTCCAACCTGTTGGTCGTTTAGGCCACATTTTGTCTTGTTTGATACAAATGTTCATAAATCAAACAACACAGAACTTAAAATGAATCTGAAAACTGAACCAAAGAGCACAAACCCTGAGAGAAGTGACAGTCAGCTGCTGACGACGAGTGAATCGATCAGTTAAACCCAGAAGACAAACGATGACAGACGTGTGTGTTTAGTGTAAAGTGTGATGAATGAATCTGATCACTGTCAGATGTTGGAGACTCTCTGAATCTGTTCTTAAAACTGTTTCTAGACAAATAACACTTTAATGACTGAAGCAACGGAAAGTACCAAAATTCATCTAAAAACTGAAGAGAAAGTTTTGTGGTAATTTAGTAAACAGGTTGTGTGTAAAGTGAGCGAGCGCCGACAGGTTCATCCTTTTTCTTCATGTGAATATCTAAACTGATTCTCTTGGACTGTCCAGACTCACCTGCCCTGGGCAGCTGCTGCAGACGTCGAGGACGATGAGGAGTTGGCACTCGGCCCGACGTTGGGGCCGATCTCGGGCAGTTTGCGGCTGGCATTGGGCCCCGGAGGCCCCATACCCTGACCAGCAGGCTGTGGCATCCCGGGGGAGGTGGGGGCCATGGCACTCCCTCCGGCAGGGTAAGGCCGACCCCCCGGGCCAGGCCCGGGTCCTCGACCTGCCGGGGTGGATGGTCCCTGACCGTGCATGGGACTGCTGGCATTCAACCCCAAGCTGTTGGCTAAACCGGGGCCCGGGCCAGGGCTGCTGTAGTTGGCACTGGGGGCCCCTCCATAGTGGGGGGGGCGGGGATAGTTACCTGAAGAGGGTGAGGAAGAGACATTTATGAAAACTGTTTTACTTTTGTTGCCTCTATAAACGTGTTTCCCTTCGAGGGCACAGTGTTTACCTGGTGGGCCGTACTGGCCATATGAGCCGCCCTGCTGGTAGGAGCCGTGGTGCATGGGCCCCCCCGACACCGAGTGAGGGGACATGGGCGGTGCTGACTGCTGGGGGCCAAACTGAGGCCCCTGGGTGCTACGCTGCATGGAGGGAGGGAAACCTGGAGAAACAACCGAGACAAGGAGTCTGTGTTAGCCTAGCTTAGCACAAAGACAAGCCGAGCTCTATCAAACCGATCAGTCAGTGCACAGGTTTTCTACAAACATTCACGATCTCCAGAAGATGAATCCGACTGACCTTCTTTCTAGTGAAGGTGACATTTTGTACGACTGTAGACTGTTTAAATTCTGGAACAGATTTGTTCTGGCAGTGGCTCAGAAATAAAACAAGACAAAACCAAAGTGTTCCTGAAGGCGAGCAGCTCTGAAAGGCCTGTAGCTCATTTTTCAAAGACACAGTGAGATGATGATGACGATGATGACGACCATGGTGACGATGGTCAGATGTATTTAACAGTGAGATAAAGAAGAATTAATCCACAACAGTCTGCCACAGGTGAGTGAGTCGTACCTCTGTCCTGAGTCATGGCAGACTGGGAGGGAAGAGGACCAACATCTGATCCAGGACCAGAGACCTGAGGGGTCAGCTGAGAGCCTGCGGGGGCAGAGAGACGGTGTGTTTGTGTCTCGTTCTATATGCAGAGTGAAGACAGGAAGTTACATCATCACCCTACCTGGTCCACTGGTGGCGGGAGACATAGGCCCAGATCGTGATTGGCTGCCGGACCCAGCGGGGGATGGTGAGGCGGAGGGAGAGGGTCCGGTGCGAGCTGGTGGGGGGAGTCGAGGTGAGACATGGGGGGAGAAGGGGGAGCGGGCTGGGGTCCCCTGGTCGCCCTGAGCGCTGCCAGAGCCCGACGCCCCTGAACTCACCGCGGCTTCGGTGCCGGTGGGCAAGTCATCGATGGAGCCGGACAAATCCTGAAACACAGACAGACGATGTCACTTCATCGAGTTCTGAATCTCAGCCTTTGTTCTGGATCGAAACTATTTCTACAAACATTTTGCTTCCGATGAGTCGATCAATAAAACAGGACGATCTCCGACTGATCTTCAGTGATCAGTCAGTGAACGCCTCGTCTGCTTCAACTCAGAAGGAAGACACAATATGTAATTCCTGCCACTAGAGGTCTCTCAAAATGAACCAAAACAAAAGACGTGTGGGAGTCGGTGCTGATCCAGACCTTCTGGAGGAATAAACACCTGGAACCTCATCAGGTTCTGATCCGGAGACGTTTACTGACAGGAGCAGAGCTCACAGATCAGTTTGTAACTTGTGGGATTAAAAAGGTGATTTCTCTTCACTCCTGTTGATCGGCCTGACTGCAGCAGTGACCCGGAGGTGGTTCTGTTCTGTACTGCTGACTGGAGCCGGAGGGGAAATGGACTTTACGTAACCGAGAAAGAACCAGAACCAGAGTCTCTGCTGAGTGCTGACTTCACTCAGAGGTTAACTCTCTGTTCGAGGCGAATAAACACAAATGATCCTGCAGTCGAACATCATTAAACTGCTGCTGATGAAAATCTTTGTGACTGAGACGATAATGTTTTATAGTTTTCTTCACGTTATGTATCGTCTTCTTGTCTGACTTCCTTCCTCTCTCTGATTCTCTCCGGTAACTTCAATAAAAACACACCATTACCTTGAGGATTTCTATGGTTTGAACATCGTTGGAAACATTTGGGATAACGTAAGAACACAACTCAACAACATGTAGAACAAAGGTCCAGTCGTTTTGGGACATTTTTTAAAGCAGAAATATTTCACATTAGATCTTTCACAGTTCGACCAAAACCAACAGAACGAAGAAGAGAAAGCAGATTTTAAACCTGCGTCAGAGTGAATCTCAGAGTGACTCAGTGTTGAGTTTGGTGCAGAGAAACATCAGCAGCTCACAGAGACAAAGAGCAGCTAACTGAGCGACAACCAGAGAAAACAGATTTCAGATCTGTGCGTTGGTTCTGTTTTCTCTCTTACGTCGTTGTTAATTCATGTTTGGGACCTCAGTGTTTGATCCAGTCGGGGATCCTGTGAGAGCGTGTTGGATATAAACATGTTGGATTCAGTCGCAGACAAAACTGATAAACATTTTCCAGAAGAATTAGACACATCGATTCTTCTGGAGCTGCAAAGGAGTGAGACGTCTCAGAGGCTGGCGAGGATCTGATCTGGTACTGACGATACCGACGCTTGTTCTGTTTTAAATGTCTTTCACTTCATTCTCTTTCAAACTCGGCGCCGGATGAACGAGACGGACCGACGGCCCTTCGCATCGAGCCTGGAAAGGCAAAAATTAGCGCGTCCGTCCGGGCTGATTCACGTGCTGATCGTGCACATTCACATCACGTTGGAGGGTTTTTCGTCCAGTGTAAAAAGGGAAACAGGTCGATGCTTTGACTTGTGTTGACTTCCGCCGACGAGCACACGCCTAACTTGAATAGAGATTAAATGACTTAATCATGCGGTCGCTCAAAACTTTTATTGGACCAAGTTCTGATTGTCAAAAGAGTCATTTCATATTCTACGGGAGTTGTGACGCTCAAAGAAATCTATCCACCATCTTAGCGATGTTATTACACCGTTTGACCGCTGTGAAAACTGACTTCACAGCCTGGCGCTCTTCCTGGAGGGTGATGTTGTGATAGTGTCCACAACTGGTTGTTGGTAAGACGTGAAAAGTGGAAACAAGAGGAGGGAAGAGAAAGACAGGAGACATGAAGGGGTGGATAGTGTGATAGGAAAAAAGAGAAAGCAGAGAGGAGAAGAAAGAATAAGAAAAGCCATCGGAGGAGGAGAGAGACATTGAGAGAAGGAGCAAAAGGAAGAGGACATGGAAAGCAGAGAGGAAGAAGATGGAGAGAAAGGATGAAGGGAACAGAAAGGTACGGAGAGAAAGAACGTGGGAGGAGAAACGATGACACAGAAAGAAAAAGACAGAAGAGGAGAGAAAAGAGATGAAGATGAGAGAAGAAGAAGGAGGAACGGAAAGGAGGAGGAGAGTCAAAGAAGAAGAGGAGCACTGCGCTGAAATCTCCCATCTGCCCCTGGGCCTCGAGCCAGCCAATCACAGCACAGCAACCCATCCTCCCTCCCCCCCTTGCCAACAGCTCAGCCAATCAGCTGCTGCGCTGCAACACACACACACACACACACACACACACACACACACACTCCTGGTGTGTGTTCTAATTATAAAGAGTGAGAGAGTGTTTGTCTCGGGCCTCACTCGACCTTCCTCTACTCCTCTTTCTCCTCCTCTGCTCAACTTCCTCTTGCCTCCCCTCCTCTTCCTCCTCCTGGCCTCCTCTTCGTTACCTCTCATTACCTCATACTTCATCTTCCTTCACTTTTCATCCTCCTCTCGTTTCCTCATGGCTTTTCCTTCATCTCCTCCCTCTTCCTCCCTCCTCTTCTCCCTTCTGTATCTCACCTCCTTCTCCTTCATTCCTTCTCCATATCTCCCCCTCAGTTCCTCTCCTCCCCTCTTTCTCCTCCTTATTCCTCTCACCTTTGCCTTCTCCTTTCACCTCCCGTTCTTTCTCCTCCTTCAATCAGCCTGTACACCTCATTCTCTCCTCCTTTCCTACTCCTCCACCCTTTCCTTCCTGCTTTCTCCTCCCCTGCCTCCTCCTTTCTTTGTCCTCGTTACCTCTTCTCTCGTCCTTTCTCCTGTTTCTCTCCCGTTTCTCTCCCCATGTCAGTCTTTCTCCTCCACCTTGTCTTTATTTCCTCTCCTCCTTCCTGTGTCCTTGTTGTCCTCCTCCTCTTCTAACCAGCCTGTACACCTCCTCCTCTCCCTCCATCACCCTCTCTTCTTCTGTTTTGTGATTTAAATATGTCTCTTGGCTCGACGAGATGAGAGTGCATGAATCATTCTGTCTCTTCTCCTCTCTTTCCTTCGCCTCCTCCTCTCCTGTCTCCTCTTCCTGTATCCTTCCTCTTCCTCCTTCTCTTCAACCTTCACCTTCTTCTCTTTGCTCTGCTCTTCGTTGACTACCTTCTTTTCCATCTACTTCCTCCTCCTTCCTCCTCCTGATCACCTGCAGGGGCCTTTTTAATCCTCTGAGGAGGTTCGACGAACTGAACGATGGAGGAAGAAAATGTCTTCATTGATTTAAAAGAGATTTTATGAAGAAAGTCGGCTGCTGCAGTCAAACTGCATCCACACTTAAGAAAAGTTTTGTTACGTGTTGTCTGTTTTTGTGTGAAACACAGCGGAGGATGACTTTAGCTGTTGAATTTGAAGCTTTTTATCAGAAAAGAATCTCCTCTGAACAAACCAAATCTGCTCAGGTGTTTTTGTCCAACAGGTGTCGTGACCCTCACTGAGCAGTTCCACTCAGATACAGTATGAAGTGTCTTTATTCACCAACGACTCTGCCATCATTCAGGCCTTTGCAAACCAAGTCTGTTTTTTGTTTTGGGATGCGTTTTTAAAATTGGTCATCCAGTAAAAAACTGAAACCTTTCACACCGTGTTAATAAACCTGTTCACTGCGAAATTCACAATATGAGACAAGACAGAGTCGTTCAGCAGCGGAGATGATTTGTGGTCCTCGCACGTCTTTACCAATAAAAATACAATACTAGGTCCATCCAATCCTCAAGATAACACAAGAGCGAGGAGAGTTTCATCTGCTGATAAAGCAACTGTGGGATTATCCCGATCACCTCCAGGTGTGTTTCAGGGTGTCAGCGGTCCCGTGTAACGCCGGAACCACCCATCAAAAAGCAAAGTGTGCAAAACTATCACGTCTGGATCAGTAAATATCAACAGCTCTACTTTATTCTCGTGTCTTTTAGACACATTCGAATAATATTACCGCGTTCAACGAAAAAATACCAGCTTCTCAGATCTGTCCAGAGTGAGCCCTCGTCACAAACAAATCAATAAAGGATCTCTGAAAAAGAAAATAAACCCAACATCTGTCACGTTTAAATTTGTTATTTATATTCATTTCCGTAACATTAAAATTACGATGAATTGTCCGCCGTGTTTCCAAACAGCAGCACTGCTTCACTGTGAGGTTTAAGCTTCATTTCATTAAGAAGAGACAACGAGAGAGATTTAAATAAATCAGATTTAAGTCTCAGTCGACTGTTTGAACAGGAGGAAATATAAAAGAGGACTGACTATCATGAAGTCAACTTATTAAAGAGTCTATGAGGCCTTCGGGTGCAGCTGATTTCTGCTGATTTTTTTTTTTCTTCCTGCAACAGAGCCGTCTCCCCTCCGCCTGTCGCCATGGCAACTGCATCAGCACCCCTGGCTTCAAAAGGAGGCTCCGAAGAGAAAGAGAGGAAGAGAGAGAGAAGGAGGCTAACACGGAGAGAGAGAAATGAGAAACAAGACCAAGAGGGAGAGGTGGAATTTAAAAGGGATAATGAAGAGACGGAGGAAAGACAGAGAGAGAGAGGCGGAGACGAGAGATGAAAAAGAGAAATAATTAAAGGAGAACAGGGAGAGACGGAGCAGTGGGCAGATGGAGAGAACGAGCAGCGTTCACAGGCTGAAGATGATTTTAAGAAGCTTTAAAACGGTTTTCCAACTGAGTGAAACGTCTGCAGTCCAACGTGACGGAGAGGAGGATGTCATCCGGAGAAGGTGTTCCCCAGGGCTCCGTTATCGGACCTCTGTTATCTCTAACTGATGCTAATGCTGTGACATTCAGATTAATAAAGATTCTGAGATCGATCTTTTAATACATGCCTCTTCCTCTGGATGCATGACGGGCTCTGAAATTAACGTTGGCTTAATGTGGGTAGGTTTTCAGTTTGGCGAGTTGATCTCTGAAGACTCTTTGTCACGTGAACAGACGAATGTTTGTACCACAACAGTCACGTGATCAAGAGTCTCGTTCCACCTCGTGGCGTCATTTACAGGGACTTCATGATGCATTCAAGATCTCAACACTCCAACGGCCACGAAGGCTGTTTAAAAAGAAAAATGTTCTATTTTTGTCTTATTTCCCTTTGTTGAAATACATCCGCCTTCATCTGCCGTTACTCTCTTGTTCTTACTCGCTAGCATTTTTACTAATTAGGAGCCAAAATCATAATATCACACTCACATCTCCACTGACAGACTTTAACTGTGACTCTTCGAAACCATTTGATTCAATTCTTCACATTAATATTTGAATTATTGCAGCAGGCTGGAAGGTTCCTAAACGTTACAGGGAAAGTTCACACACTGGCCCTAACTCTAACCCTCATATTTAATTTGATTCGGTGTATTTGCTCAAGACGACGTCATTGAAAAGAAAACATCCATCTTTGTAAATCCTCTTCTTGTGATTTCCTCCTGTTTGTTTTAAAAAACAAGACTTTAAAAACTATTTTCAAAGTAGTTTCTTCTTCCAGATTTCTGTCTTCTTCCACCTTTTCCTCATACAAACTAAAGATTTCAGCACATTGTATAAAAAGCAGAACGTCTGCAGAGTTTCCTGTGACTGTAAAAAAACCACAACTTCATAACTGAAGTCAGCAACTTGAGTGAAACTGTTGTTTATGGAGACAGAAAGCTTCACTACCATCTTTCAATGATTGAACTTAACAATGAATTGAGAAAATAACCAACAGATTAAATGATAATAGTAAAAATAGAACTAAACATCTGTTGACCTGTAAATCACAAAATGAATGCTGACTGTTGATAAAATAAATACGGATGAATTTATTCATATTAAGGATCGAGTTCAGTGAAACTATCAGTTCTTTGCCGAGCTGAACGTCTTTTAAATGTAGATTACGGTTCAATCAGCGTTCATGAGGACGGGTCGTTATTTGAGTTGTGTCTCTCAGTGTGAGGTCCGGCCAACACGGTGACGACCCGGCAGGAAGCGCCAGGCGCTCAGAGCGTGATACCTGCCAGGTTCAGCTCCAGAGAAAAGAGGACGCCGCCATTATCGACAACAATGACGCCGAGAACGATGCGGAACAATGAGAACCAACAGACAGCAGGGAGCTCTGAGTCACCGCCGCTGAGCTGACACAACAAACTGCTCTTCTTTTCATTCGACAGAGCTCCGTCTGTTGGATCTGACCAGTTCTGATCAGAACCAGGGCAGGAAGTCAGGAACTCACAGCTGCTTCATCCCAAAACATAATCGGCACTTTTATGAGCCTATTTGAATCAAACAGGACCGTAACTGTTCTTTTTCTCGTCTGTCGCTCTGAGGAGTTCTGGTCCAGACTGTCACTTTACATTCATCCCGTCAGTGATGTGAAGCAGTTATTTTATGGTTCATCCTCCATGAACTCAGCGGACTCAGCACACGTTTTGTAAGAAGGTGAAACCATGAGGAGAGTTTTTATTTGACTGTGTGACAAATGCAGTTCTGCTTTGAATGTCGTTTTTGGACGTCAAGTAAACAGAATGGCAGCACTGACTCGTCTCTCTGACGCTCAGACTTACCGGCAGGCTGGACGGCCTCTCCTGTTGGCTCAGGCTTAACTCCTCGTGGTTTGGTTTCCCAGGAGTCATAGCGGCAGACTGGCCCCGCCCCCCATACGCCTCCTGCGGGACCTCCTGAGTCGACACAGACGAAGACACAAAGTTCAAACGCTCAGAGATATTTAGATTTTTAACTCTAACTGGAACCGACGACATTAGACAAACCGCTCTCACCACCTTTTAGTTTGAGTAGATGTTCTGGAGCTTTCAACCATTTCACCTGGTCCTCATCAGCACGCACTCAGTCTGCTGATGTGAGGTATGTTTGAACGCTCCAGAGCGGTTTCTAAATGCACCTCGTCGTTTGATCGTTTTGTTTACAAGGTGGTGATGTCAGGGAACTTTCAGGCTCTGGTTTTTTTCCGGCCTGGTTCTACTCGGTCTGACTTGGTCCGGCAGGGATTTGCATTTCCACCACAGCTGGTCTACCTGGCTGAAGGCGTGTCTTAAACCACTTGTCTCGATCACCTCTAACACTCGATCTAACAAAGTGGCTCCGTTAATTCAGCTACAAAAACGTTTCATTTCCTGTAACTTCTTCACAATAAAAGCATCACAGGAAACGTTGTGTTTCCAGCAGCAGTAACTAAACACGACTCCTGAACCAGCCGACAGCGAACACATGAAACAGTGACACACAGCAGATGTTCACAGAACAAACAGGACGAGAGAAGCTAAAGAGATTCAGTCAGAAGATACAGACGTACTGACAGCTGAACTTTCTCTCCGGTTTCCTGCACAGACGTGAGTTCGGTATCGATTTTAGGGGAGATGGATGCTTGTTACAGGTCGGCTGCCAGTGAGACGACAGATATGTGTAGAACAGTTCATCCTGATCCACGTTGTTCTGTCAACTTTACCAACAACGTACAGAAGTCCACGTAGGAATCAGTGAAGGATTATGAATCGTAACGTGAACTGATTTTTCCTCCATTGCTTCTTGTTTTATCCACTTGATGCCGTATCGATAAAAGTTAAGCTGAAGTCACAGCTGAGGCCACGTTGTAAAGTTCCTCCATTTAATACTGAACGCAATAATCCCTGAATCCTGTTGGTTACTCTGAGGTTACATCAGAAACTCAATCTTCCTTTTAAAATAAAAAACTATTCTCGATGTAGTTATTTTGTTCTCCGGAGCTTCTGCCCTCAAATAATTGAATTCAATTTAATCTCTCTACATAAAAGCAGAGCGATAAAGGCGACCCGGTGGCAGACTTTATTTCTTGTTTTAAGAAGATGTTCGGAGACAAAATGTATTTTGTGAAGACATTTTTCGCAGCTCCGTCAGAGAGGTGTCGACCCTGCTGAAGCCTCCGGGGCTTCGTGATGATGCAAGAAGAGCTGACGGCTTCACCAGCAGAAACTTTAAACTCTCTGGAGGCTTCGACTGAGACGTCTCCCCCCCGAAACACTGGCTTCTGTTTCAGTCTGGTGCAGAAACACTCAGCGACAGGACGAGCAAAGATCAGAGACTCACCGAGCGGACTGTTTCATTCATCAGCTCCTTTGTTCAACGAAACCGGACTACGTTTTAATAAAAAACCTCATGTTTTCTCCACGATATATCAGCAGCGATGAGAATGAATCCACCAGGTGTGTGTGTCCAGCGAGGCTCTCGGTCACACCTACCTGCTGCGGCAGTGGGCGGGGCTGCATGTACGGCGGCTGGCTGGGCGCAGCGGGCTGCTGCTGCGGGGGGCTGAAGTACGGCGGCTGGCCCGGCTGACAGTACCCACCCAGGTTCTGCTGCTGCTGACTGTACTGAGAACCCATCTGAGGACACAAGAGACACCAGCAGACTGAGTGAGACGAGGACGAAGACACGTCGCCAGGTGACAGTGACAGTGGGAGGAGCTACACATTTATCTGTGAAACAAGAGCGCAGCAGAGAGACGCTGCTGGTTCCTCCTCATTAATGACTCCAAAGATCAACAGATCCACAGTCAGGTTGTTATTGATCAGCTGATCAGCTGTAGTTTGTGGCCACTGACTGCAGACATCACGGCTGACACCTGCTTACATCATCACACTGATGTCACAGCAGTCAGTGTGTGAGCACGTGCAGGAGGTGCTCTTGAGCAAGGCAGTCAATGCAGCGGCAGCTCAGAGCTGCAGCTTTCTCCGATTGCAGCAAAGTTACGTCTTATTGCATTTTGTGGCATTTTATTCCCGAGGAGAGGAGGATAACTCTGAGAGGGAAGCGCTGGATCACATCTCAGTCCTGGTACCCCACTTACCCCGAGGGATCTGATCACACCTGGCACCACCCACCCCGAGGGATCTGATCACACCTGGTACCACCCACCCCGAGGGGTCAGACCACACCTGGTACCACCCACCCCGAGGGATCTGATCACACCTGGTACCACCCACCCCGAGGGATCTGATCACACCCGGTACCACCCACCCCGAGGGATCAGACCACACCCGGTACCACCCACCCCGAGGGATCTGATCACACCTGGTACCACCCACCCCGAGGGATCAGACCACACCTGGTACCACCCACCCCGAGGGATCTGATCACACCTGGTACCACCCATCCCGAGGGATCTGATCACACCTGGTACCACCCATCCTGAGGGATCAGATCAACAGAGTCCCCTAACATAGGGAGTGATTTTTGTGTTGTTGAGTGAGGAGAGGTGAGGAGGTCACTCTGGATGTGAACTCAGATGTGTTGAACATCATTAACGCTGCTGCGTTCACGTCACGTGACTCCAGTACAACAACAAGCTGCAGACCAGACACATGTTGAACTCTCAGGAGAAGGAAATTAAATAGAAAGGTCAAACATTCAACGATCTCAGCTGAGGCTGCAGACAAACTCTGAATGTGTTTGTACGTCACGCCCAAACATCTGGTGGACGTCTGCCTGAAGGTCCGACAGGCTCAGCTGTCAGGAGTCCACAGGTACTTTTGAAAACATGGAATCTCGGTCCAGACGAGCTTTTTTAGCACCGTTTCAGAAACAATCTGTCCACACAACACACCTGATAACACACATCAGATGGCCGGTCACACACACTGGGCATGTGCCTGCAGGTGTAAACAGGAAGTAGAAGAAGTTGGTCGGTTGCTTAGTTACAGAGAAAACAGTGAACGAGGCCGAGAAACGAGAGCGATCATAACACGGCAAAACATTGTTGTAATTATCATTATTTTAACTACCTTGTGAGTGATGCGTCAGCAGATGATATTAATGGCAGATATTATCTCACTCGTCGGCCGGTTATCGTGTCTGTCTGGTCGAAGCACGATGTTATAAAAGAATCATTAAAAACTGAGAGCGATCAAATAAATACATTTGATTCAATCAAAATACAATTTCATGGGAATTGAATGCAATGTAAATTTTAATATAAAACTATAGCTCATTATTGTAAAATAAAGCATCATCGCATCATATAAGTTGATGAACTGCAGTCATAACTTCATTCTTCACGTTTGAATTAGGGAGAGCTTTAATTGAAGCACCTCACAGTTCAGCTCACCACCACACTGGAGTTTATTTACAATTTATTTACAGTCTCGTTCACTGACTCCTCTCAGATGACCGAATGAAACCACGGTGAGGAAAACGGTGGATTTCTCTGGTTCCAACATTGTTGGGAATATTTGCGATAATGTGAGAACACAACTCAACAACATGTAGAACAAAGGTCGAGTCGCTTTAAGACATTTTAGTGCAGGATTCGAGCTCGGCCGATATGTCAGTTCGCCTCGCTCACATTAAAGAGCCGTCACAGATGTATCGTACCTGTGGAAACAAATCTAAAACCTGGTCAATAAAAACAAAAACAGTTTGAAAGAAACGCCAAAAACATACTTAGATTGATATTTTTATCAGTTGGAATGATTAAAGAGTGAAGATAAAACAGTCCAACACCTACAGCCTGTCACATAGAAACCTCCTGAAACCAGAACCAGCCTGCGAGCACAGAGGGGGAAGCTGACTGGTCCAATTTCATGTGGAATCAGAGAGTTAATAACAGAGGAGTCCCGGGGCCACCTGGGGCCTCGCTCACATAGAAGTCATTACATTTCCTCCCTCTGCCTTCGTGTCTTCATCCGAGTCTCAGCGAGCAGAGATGACAACACTGACACAAGTTCCCTCAGGCTGAACAAAAGGAGAACGTCTGTCAACCTGTAATGATGTAATCATGTCACTGGTACTCTGCCAGAGGCTTCGGGGAGCGAAGCGACATCAGACGATCGAAGGGCTAAAAAAAAACCTCAGAGGGAGAAAACTGTGATGGGAGTAATCTCCGAGCGGCAGGAGATAAAGTCTCCCAACACCAGCTGAAATCTTCTCAACAACACCAGCGACACCCCGCCTCATCCACAGACTCACAATCTGCTGTCTTACAAGGAGGAAAGGAAAAACTGTGAGGTCGGCTAAAACTCAGACTCCGTCCTGGATTCAAACTGGCGTGTTGGGTTTAATCAAAATCTCACTTCCCTGTGGTCTGAGTCCAGCCAAACGCTGCAGACAACACGTTTAATCTTTCTGTTTGTGACGCATCAGAGGCAGCGTCAGTCATCGCTGAACCCAAACCAGCAGTCTGGAGGCCAGAAATAGCCTCAGCCCAGTCTGCAGCAGAACATACCCTGACCCGGCCCAGTCTGCAGCAGAACATACCCTGACCCGGCCCAGTCTGCAGCAGAACATACCCTGACCCGGCCCAGTCTGCAGCAGAACATACCCTGACCCGGCCCAGTCTGCAGCAGAACATACCCTGACCCGGCCCAGTCTGCAGCAGAACATACCCTGACCCGGCCCAGTCTGCAGCAGAACATACCCTGACCCGGCCCAGTCTGCAGCAGAACATACCCTGACCCGGCCCAGTCTGCAGCAGAACCCTGACCCGGCCCAGTCTGCAGCAGAACATACCCTGACCCGGCCCAGTCTGCAGCAGAACATACCCTGACCCGGCCCAGTCTGCAGCAGAACATACCCTGACCCGGCCCAGTCTGCAGCAGAACCCTGACCCGACCCAGTCTGCAGCAGAACATACCCTGACCCGGCCCAGTCTGCAGCAGAACATACCCTGACCCGGCCCGGCCGCCGCGACACAATGACAACATCAACAGCTCTGTTGTCCACGGTGACGAGGTGGCAGCGCTCAAAATACACAAAGTACAAACTGTTGACAGACGGCACGAACGACGGAGCATCATGAGATACAAACACCAACGAAGAAGAGGCCTAACGAGGGTCTTTGTGACATGGTGGTCAGAGCGCCCCTACCTGCTGCTGAGGGTACTGCATCCCTGCCATTCCCATCTGCCCTCTGCCGGGCATTCCCATCGGGTATCTGTGGGCGGAGGGCGAGCCGTAGGGCTGGCTGGAGTACGGCGCCCCCTGCTGCTGGGAGTACGGGTTGTTGCTCATCCCGTAGAGCTGAGAGCGCTTCATCGCCATCGGGTCCATGGGCGCCACCTGGAGGAGATACACATGTATTTCTAAAAACAAAGCTTTTTCTATGCGTCACCCAAACGGCGTTTCAGGTCACTGAGAAAGGAGCGTTCAGAAAACTCCTGCCAGAGTAAACATATTCAGAAACGCCATTTTCAGTCTTTGTGGACAAGAAACCAGGTTTTTTTGCTCGTCTCCTTTGTTTGACGTCAGAGTGTTCGTCGTTATCTCCTAAGACACCAAAACAGTGCTAGTTTCAACCTTCCCAGCAGGACTGCTCACATGTTTACATATAAATGTAGATCTACTCTCCGACTACGCTGACGAACAGAGGCGGCAGAATCACTACAGAGGAGCTGCTAATGCTACATCCTCCCGCCAACGCCGCCGGTTTTGGACCAGACCTGGTCGGACCTCTAGCTGGTGGGACAACTTTGAGAATGAAGAGGTTGTTACTGAACAAAAACTGACAACTGAGACTAAACTCTGGTGTCGGAGCACTCAGACAGAAAGTGAGCAATCCAGAAGCCTGCGAGGCCACTTCAGACCGGAGTCAACAGTCACGCCTGGGTACGCTTTAATATTCTCTCACACACACACACACACACACACACACACACACACACACACACACACTGTATTTGACACACTGACATAATAGTAGGTGAGAGCAGTGACTCAGTGAGAACAGATGTTTCACTGCTGCGGCTAAAAATAGAAAGCGTTGATGGATTTTACGCTCAAAACTCCATCCAGACATTTAATCCTCTTCTTTAATCTTTCCTCTGGAGGACACGTTTCCGTCAGCCAGCTGAGACGAGGAAACACAAACTGTCCACGGCGCTGGATGCTGTCGGAGAGGACGATCGGGCTGGAAAACACTGGATCAATAATCCAGATGTGAACAGCTGGAAGTAGCTGACGATTATGTTCAATACATCAAACTGTAGAAGTGAGAATCTAATAGAAAGTCCAGAGATATTTGTCACTATGACGATATAAACGAGGTTGTGTGAGGCTGTTCATTGATTATTCTGGATTTGGATTTGATTTCTGATCAATAACTCGTTTTATCAGGTCTTTAATTAGACTTTGTAAATGAAAAGTCACAAACACAAACACGTGTCATTATAAAACAGAGAAGAGCAGAAATGTTCACTTTGAGACGTAAGAAATGACAGAAGAGATTAAATCAACGATGATTATCTGGAGATCAACTAATCCATGAAACAACCAATCACTTCAGCTCTCATGTGACAGAAACATTAATATTCACAAATAGAACTCGTTAGGAAATATTCAGATTTTCATTACATCCTGCAAAGTGAGCAAGGACATAATAATAATGTTGTTTTCGTGAATACAAATGTTAATTATGTAACAAAAGTATTTCTTTCTTTGTGGGTAAATTAAAGGTGCCATGAAAACCACTGGATGTTTGTACACGAGCTTCTGTGTGTCTCAGACGGGCCTGGACTCGTTCTCTGACTGAACCTGACGTTTGGAGCTTTTCTCTGAATTCTGCCCGGCGACACTATCGGACCTTCTGTCCAGCTGCAACGATTCGTCAATTATCTGATTATCAAAATGAAAGAAAATGAACCCACGACTATTTTGATCTTTAATCACTGGAGTCAGTTTTAAAGTAATAATGCCATAAACTCTGATGGTAAAACTTGATTTGTACTCTCAGTTTTTTTAGTTTTAACTGAATATTTTGGGCTGTTGGTCGTTCAATAAACAACAACACATTTAATGACATTTAATAATCTTCTTTCAGGAGGCAGCGACGTCCCGGTTTTGAGGTCTTACCTCGGCATGAAAACTGTCGTACCGTGTGCATCTGTTTATCTACGTCATTGATTTCTATCATATAAGTGTTATTAAAATACATATATTTAAAGTTTATATCAAGTTTGCAAAGTTGTAATAAAAGTGTTTTCATTAGTTTAAGGGTCATTGACAGCACCATGAATCCAAATACAACTCAAACATCCAAACATGATGAAGAACTGCGGCGCTGCAGAGACGTTCTGACTCACAGAACTTCTGACGGAACAAAACATGTTTGTTTGATTTGTTTAATTCACTGAACCAAAGAGATAATGTTCAGCAGATTCATTTATGATTTAAATAGTTCACTGTGATGCAAAATATCTCTCTTAATGTTTTGAAGTCTCCTCAAAAGCTCTTCAAAATTGAAGGACGGGGCAACTAAATCAAAAATCAGGCCTTGATATCAATATTGCAGGAGCTTCCACAGGTGTGTCGGGGGCCTCCACAGGTGTGTCGGGGGCCTCCACAGGTGTGTCGGGGGCCTCCACAGGTGTGTCTGGGGCCTCCACAGGTGTGTCTGGGGCCTTCCACAGGTGTGTCTGGGACCTCCACAGGTGTGTTAGGGACCTCCACAGGTGTGTTAGGGACCTCCACAGGTGTGTCTGGGACCTCCACAGGTGTGTCGGGAGCTTCCACAGGTGTGTTAGGGACCTCCACAGGTGTGTCGAGAGCTTCTACAGGTGTGTCGGGAGCTTCCACAGGTGTGTCTGGGGCCTCCACAGGTGTGTCTGGGGCCTCCACAGGTGTGTTAGGTACCTCCACAGGTGTGTCTGGAGCTTCCACAGGTGTGTCTGGGGCCTCCACAGGTGTGTCGGGGGCCTCCACAGGTGTGTCGGGGGCCTCCACAGGTGTGTCGGGGGCCTCCACAGGTGTGTCTCACTCTTTCTCTCACTTATTAGGTGATTTCGTTATCTCTGGTCTTAACCTGATTTATGTTAGACCCCCACAAAGTGAGGATGATAACTTGATCTCTGTGCTGCAGTCGAGCCTCCACAGCTCACTCAGAGAGCGGTGGTGACGGTGAACTGTCCCCGACATGAAGGAAGGGTGACCCGCGACAGGAGCGACGCAGCGCGGCCGAGGCCTCCAGCAGGCCCGGGCCGCTGTGGGGGCAGCTGGAGGAGAGCATGACGGATATGTGGCTCCAGTGTTGTGCCGGTGGTAACGGCCACATGGCTAATCTGCATGTGTGAAGGTCAGGGCTGTTGTGTGGAGATGGGGCCATAGCGGGCTCCCTGCCAACCGGAGGCTGAGGCCAGATCACGGGCTGAGAGGACCGACACACGCCGCTCACTCCAGCTGATCCTCTCCACCCGGCGGTCTGTTAGTTAGCATGACAGAGAGGCGAACTGAAGCTGTGGAGACGACTGAACGACCGGTGACACCTCGACTGACTTCAGAACAGATCATTAGCACATATGATGCAATTAGATGATGTCCGATGTGAACGGAGCTGTCAGAGGACCCGTCAGCTAACCGTCCTGTTAGCATGTTCTCTGACGGTTCGTCACCAAATAACCCCCAAATATAACCACAGTGTGTTTAATGTATATATATTAGAGTGACACACACACACACACACACACACACACACACACACTTCAGGCCTGTTCTGCTCCGTCAACAGTAGCTCAAATGCTAATGCTAGCTTAGCCTAGCAAGCTAAAAACGGAGTCACCTTGGACACGGAACAGAAACACTAACATTACTCACCACTGTCAGCTCGTACGGCTGCTGTTTAATGTTTAATATGCAACTAACACATTAAGGAAGAATCTGTATATACGTTATTGTTAAAATACCCAGTTGTGTGAGTCCTATAAATGACGTCTATCTGCAGTGGAGCTAAAAGAAAAAAGAAAAAAACACACCTAGCTTACCAGCTAACTGACATGTTAGCATAGCGGCTAACGTAGGTTAGCAGGTTAGCTGTCATAAAACGGCTCCCTCTCATTACTCAGCCGAGTTTATCAGCAGCTAGCAGCAGCGGACGGTACTTTAATAAAGCATTACTCACCTGGGACCGGCCGCTGCCCTGCCCGGTGTTCCCCGGGCTCATGGTCGGGTGGTTTCTCTGTTGCCCTCCCCAGCCGTGAGCAGCCGAGCCGTACTGGGAGCCCATGTCTTTAGCCAGCCCCATGCTCGGCTGTTGTTGTGCAGAAGGATTATTATAATCTGGATATCCACTTCCATAACCCCTCATCATCGTGCTCGGAGACGTCAATAACTGATTTAAAGTCGGTGTGGCTCCGGACGGGTGCAGCTGCTGCTGACTCTGTCCGGGGAACCGCTGAAATCCTCCGTTGTTGCCGCCGCCAACTGCTCCCCCAGCCGGGGAGCTGGTAGCAGTCATAGCCGCTTTGCTGTGGTTAGCAGCGGCCGAGCTGCCGCTGCCCGGGCCCAGCAGGTTGTTCCCCTGGCGCGAGGGGCTCATCATGCCTCCATATCCACTGTTCCCATAGCCGGGTCGATAGTTCGGGTAGTGGTTATACGGGCTGTTGTTGTTGTACCCTTCGTGGGAGTTCTGAACCTGATCCATGGTGCTGTGTGCCGAGAGCGCCGCTGTTACCCCAGTCCCTGGGCTTTGTTGTCCGCCATGTTGATCGAAGCTGGGCCCTCCTCTTCCATTCCCATAATAATGATTAAACCCGGAGCTGGTCCCACTCGGAGGAGGGTTGTTGTTGGTGCTGCTGGCGGCTGATCGCAGACTGGCATCCATCCGCTCCTCCTCTTCCTCCTCCTCCTCCTCCTCCTCCTCACTGGTGTTCAGCTGGTGTTGGTGATGGCGCTCCTCCGCTCGGCTGTTCCCCACCAGGAGGAGGTTTTCTGTCCCTCCATGATGCTGTCGGCCCCCGCTGCTCCCTCCTCTCCCCTGCAGGCTGCTGCTGCTGCTGCTGCTGCTGTTGTTGTTGTGGGTCTGCCGCTGCTGCTGCTGGATGAACTGGCTGAACGGCGGAGGTGTGTGGTGGGACGATGGTGATGATGATGATGATGATGATGGTGATGATGGAGGAGGAGGAAGAGGAGGTCCAGCAGCACCAGCACCAGCTCCTCCACTGCTGCCGACGTTTTCCACTCTCTGCCCGCCGAGCCTCCGTGTCTCCATGCGGGTCACATTAGAGACGCAGCCCGGCCCGTCCCCTCTCTCCCCCCGCGGCTTCAGCTCATCCAGCGGTGGTGCACATCTGTCCTTCACCACCAGTTCTCCCAGTACATGTCCCTGTTCAGGTCCACATGTCCTTTTCATGTCCCTGTCAGGTCCACATGTCCCGCTCAGGTCCACATGTCCCTGTCAGGTCCACATGTCCCTGTTCAGGTCCACATGTCCTTTTCATGTCCCTGTCAGGTGCACATGTCCCGCTCAGGTCCACATGTCCCTGTCAGGTCCACATGTCCCTGTCAGGTCCACATGTCCCGGACAGGTCCACATGTCCCTGTCAGGTGCACATGTTCCTGTCAGGTGCACATGTTCCTGTCAGGTCCACATGTCCCTGTCAGGTGCACATGTCCCTGTCAGGTGCACATGTCCCTGTCAGGTGCACATGTCCCTGTCAGGTGCACATGTCCCATTCAGGTCCACATGTCCCTGACAGGTCCACATGTTGTTCAGGTGCACATGTTCCTGTCAGGTCCACATGTCCCTGTCAGGTGCACATGTCCCTGTCAGGTCCACATGTCCCTGTCAGGTGCACATGTCCCGTTCAGGTGCACATGTCCCGTTCAGGTCCACATGTCCTTGTAAGGTCCACATGTCCTTGTAAGGTCCACATGTCCCTGTCAGGTGCACATGTCCCTGTCAGGTCCACATGTTGTTCAGGTGCACATGTCTCCTGATTTTACTTTGTTTTTGTTTTCCTTCATTGTATGTAAATAAAAGAGTAAAAACTGCCCCTTACAGTTTTTCCAAACATAAAACCAACAGACTAAGACTAAAACTATTAATTTTTTTCATAGTGACGACAAAAACACAACAATGAGGTGAACTGATGGTGAAAGAAGTCGCTGTTTGATGTTCTGTCAGTTCACTTATTGATCAGGTGAAAGCTTCAGATCTGCACACATACATCCGTCAATCATATGCTACCAAAACAAACATGTCCCAATATGATGACATCATTATCACACTATGAACTGCATCATTAAAGGAGCAGTCTGTAGTTTGATGTTCATCGACTGAAACAATGAACAAACTCTCTTTGTTTTCACGACTGAATAAACTGAATAAACAAACGGATACTGTTTCACTGTGTTTATATGTGGCGGACCCTGCCACCCGTCTACCTTCAGACAGTGCTCTGGGACCTTATTTTTCTCTGAGAAAATTAAAAGTTTGTATTATGACCTCATTCATATTTCAAATATTAGGAATTCTCAGTTTAAATTTCTTCTACAAAACTACAGAGTGCTCCTTTCAGTCTAACATGCAGCTTTGAGACAAACTTTGCTTTTTAACCTGTAAAGTGTCTTAGAAAAGCACTATATAAAATAAATGTATTCTTATTATTATCATTATTAACACTCTCGACATGCAACAGATGGATCGTACGCTAACACTGTTAGCTTAGCAGCCACAGTGAGGGTTTCCACTGAGACGTCTTCATGAGACTGAACAGCATGTGTTCCTTCTGTCATTATACCTTTGATCGCTAACGTTGTGTTGCACACATCCGTTACTCTCTATTTACTCTATTTCCCCTCACTTCCTCTTCGACGGCTGTAATAACTCATACAGCTGCCTCCCACAGCAGCGCTGGAAACAACCCAGTCAAGTCGAGCAGGGAAACTGGGTCAGAACGCAGCAGCAGCAGCTCCCAGAAACACTCTGATGAAAACTCGCTCAGAGCTGCTCAGAATCAGGGTCACACTGATGTTCTGGGACGAAACTGTTCAACAGACGGGTCATCAGCCCCGAAACATAACTGTGCTCATCCTCCAGCCTCCAGCCCACAATCTGTGTTGATGATCTGATCAGGTTGCTGCTCATGAAAACATCTGATTCATTTAGTACGATTCAAACACGCCACGTCTCACTGAGGCTGTTCACACCTGGTGTCGACATCTGCCCAGAGTGATCTGATCACAGGTGGACGGCTCGAAGTACAGGTGTGAATTAGTGCTGCACGATTAATCTAATCGCAATCGCTATCGCGATGTCATGCTGTGCAATTATGTAATCGCATAAAAGACTGCGATTTGCGATTTTGTAAACAAATATGCATGTGTGTGCCTGTGAACAGGATTCTCTCTTAAAAAAAGAAAGAAAGAAACTCTTTATCTAACATTTTGAAAAATACAGACATTGAACATAGCCTACATGAAAATAGAGGCACATCAGCACAAATATTACAATGAACGGGACTATCTCCCGTGTGGTGTGGAGCACGGTGACGCCACAGCCACACTGTGTGCAGCTGCAGGTATAGTCACGTGACCACCCGGCTTTCAGCAGAGCAGAGCAGCCAACATGGACGCCGAGGAGGAACAGGCTCAGTTGGTAGCAAAAAAAAATGCAAATTCCATTATATGGCGATACTTTGGATTCAGGGACGACGACACTGAACAGCACGATGTGCTGTGTAAAACATGCAAAGCTAAAGTCACTACGTCCCGCGGCAATACGACCAATCTATATCAACACCTGAAACACCTCAAAGAAAAATACGAAGAATGCATGCAAATGAAAGCCCAACAAAGTAACGTGAAAGATACAACTGAAAAACGCCTGAAACGACCACAACAACGAACAATTACGGATACATTTGCAAGTGTCACACCATACGAAAATACCTCAAAAAGACACAGGGAAATTACTGACTCCATAACAAACTATTTGGCACGAGACATGGTGCCGATTTATACAGTTAACAAGGAGGGATTTCAAAAAATGATCCACACGCTGGACATGAGATATCAACTACCCTCGCGGAACTTTTTCTCCCAGACCGCCATCCCCGAGCTCTACAATAAACTTTGAAGGAATGCCTTTATGTTAAGAAATAGGCATTTGTCTCTGTTTGAATTTTGCAGAAGTGAGTTTGACTTTTAGAAATTTGCAGAAATACCTTTATTTTCAAACTTTTATTTATTTTTTGATATAAGTTATTTGGGGAGAAAATACAGTACTGTTAAGTTCAGGTTTTGTATTTTTTTGTGTCATGTTTGTATGTTTTCAGTTGAAAAATATACGAATTGATCAGACCATATTCAGAGGTGGACTGGACCACACTGAAGGACAGAGGAGAAGAAGAAGAAGAAGAAAAAAGAGAAGAAGAAGAAGAAGAAGAAGAAGAAGAAGAAGAAGCCACAACAACATGCACAATGGATTACACACTGTCTGTTTCAACTGATCCAACCATTAAACCAGTCACCACAACATCACCAGACTCCATTAACAAATGTGGTGATTTTAAGAGTTGTTGAGTTAAAACAAACTTTCTAACGTAGTGAAACTGTGTCTCTGACAGATTCTAACTAGTTGTGTCCTTGTTGTAAATTCAGCATTAAATCAGAAGCTGAAGTTGTTTGTCTCCTTGTACAAAGTGTCAGTTTGTGGCAGCATGTCTGTACCAGCCTGTCTGCTTCTGTGTCTAAAGTGCTAAAGTCTTACCTGCCAACACTGATCAGCTGTTTGAACACACTGTTTACACTGATGTCACCATTTACACTCCATTTATGAAAGAAGAAACATGTTATTGATCTAAACATGTCACATGTTACAAAGACACTAAACAGGAACAATATAGGCTCCTTCTTTGTCCCCGTGGAGAAAGTCCCCAGACTCCCTTAACAAATGTGTCAGTTTAGTGAGTTGTTGAGTTGGAGACACTTTATAAACTCTGTGAAACTCTGTCTCTGACTCATTCTGCATTATTTGGACCTTCTTGTAAATTCAGCAGCTTTTCTACATGAACTTCCTTCTGTCTTTGTGTAGAAACATGGAGTCTGTTTGTCTCATATAGAACAGGAAGTGACATCAGATCTTCCAGCCAACTAGTAGTATTTATGATACCTCCTTAAATACGCTTTTTCTTGTACAATACATTTTAAAACATACTGACATAGTTTTAAATACATAAGGAGGCGAGTGAGTGTGAGTGCCAACAGAAAACAAGAGCTTGCTGCCCCCTGCTGGAGCTCTCTGATGATGGCTTCATCACTGACCACAGGTTGTGTTGAAGTCAACATGTGCTGCACCATCACAAGTTTTTTTTTTTTTTTTTTTTTTTACTTTTTAACAGAACTCTACATACAGAGCAGATTGTTTCAGCTTGATTCAAACTGTTTATGAGGAAGATTTGGTGAAATCACATCAAATCTGACAGCTGTCAAAACATTTGACTGTTTTGTAGTGTATTTAAAAGCAAGAGTGGTCTTGTGAGTCTTGTGTGTTAATGTAAAGCTTCAGCGAAAGTTTTCTGCTGTAAGTTCTACATATGTGTGTTTGGATTTTGCTCTCCAGCAGCTGTCATCAGATGACTAAATACATACATACATACAGCCTGAGTAAGAAGTAGAGCCGGAGATAGAGCCACAGCGTGCTACCAGCCTGTGAAACACAAGTTTTGTACTTAGCTGTTACTAACACGTGTTTCAGCCTGAATCAACTTTAAAAGACAATGTGACTGTTACTGCCCTGCAGTCCAGCTAGTGCATGTTAGTTATTAATCAGAGTTACAAACTGACAGTTTAGTAACATTTTATTAGACTGATGGCTCTTTTCCCTTCTTCAAGGGTGGTCCCCCCAAAGGGATCTAATGTAAATTGGATGTTGTCATTTATGATAATTAATGATTATCCCTGATAATCATTAATTATCAGTGATAACCAAATTTAACTCAAAACTCCCTATTAATGTTGAATGAAGCTCTATATATGGTGCCCCGTATGAGACAGTCGGGGAACCTGGAGGAACAGAGTGAACCTGGACTGACTGACATTTTATGGATGAGTCACATTATATTCAAAGGTGAACAATAAAAGGACAGAAAAACTAACAAACACAATTTAACCAAACAGTGAACGTAAAAATTAGATTTTAGGAACTTTTTATACAATTCTCTGTCTGTATCATGTATTTTTAAATTGTAACTATCATGGTGGAGGTCCAGAACCAGTGCTCTGGATGGTGTTCAGTCAGTGTTGAGGTCTTAACTGTTGGACCTTGTGTTTCCCCTCAGAGCCCTGTCAACCTGTCAGAGCAGATTGAATCGACTGTTTATCAGTGAGATTTTGTGAAATGACATCAAATTAAATGAATGTCATCTTGCCAGCGTTTGCTATCTGGCAAACAGCTGAGCCGAAGGATTCAATGAGCTGAGGGACTAGTTCATCTCCAAGTCCGAACCAAGCTCGGTCCATGACATGAGAACCTGACAGACTCAACATAAGGGAACTCCTGCTCATAGAACCTGTTGCTATGCAACAAGGATGACGATGATGATGATGATGATGATGATGAACCCCTGCTGGTTGAACCTGTACATCTGAAGTTTTCAGCTGGACTGGGAGGATCCAGTTAAAATGTCAGTGCCAGTTTCCAGCTTGTATTCCAATAATATGGTTGAATTAAAATGATAAAACTAGGGATGTCCCGATCCGATCTGCAGGATCGTATTTGGTATGATAAAATATTACAGAGAAGGTAATTGAATTAATCGCTCTGGATAACCAGCTCATCTCCGTGCAGCCCTATATAATAAATAATAAATAATAAATCGCCCATTTGTCAGTCCTGATGTCACGTTTTGTAAATTTTCGCATCCCTGTGTTAATGTGATCTTGTGTTTACCTTTTCTCTTGCTTCTCTCTGTGTTCAGAACAGTTCTGGAAACAATGGGCCTGCAGGGGAAGGTCCAGCCCAGCAGGCCAGAAACAAGTGGGACCATTCAGAGAACAAGTACAAAGTAGGTGCAGGTTTGAATGATGAGGTGGAAACTAAATTATATTTGTTTTACCCATGCAAGTTAATAAATACTGTGCTGAAAATTGCTGACGCGATTGATTACCACTGCCTTAGGATTGCAAATATCCAGGGACAGGAGAGGGGTCAGTGGGAGGACATGAGGTCACAGAGGGAGGATGGAGAGGCTCTTCTCTCTGCTCCAGAAGACTATCGGTACATTATTTCTGTTGTTATTTAGTTAATTTATGAGTTATTTTTTAATTATTTGTTCATAATTGTTAATTTTATATAATTCATGACATAAAATATTGTTCTAGTGTTACACGTTGTCTATTCCATTCAGTATTTACAACTGAAGTACAATTTATAACAGCAAACAGCATCAAGTGCTACTTTTCAGGGACAACAAGGGATTCATGTTTTCCTTTTATTATTAAGGTCTTAACATTTCCAATTATTTACAATATTATAGCATAAATAACTATTTACAGATTATTATTAACTATTAACAAAAACAATTGTTATTAAAAACAATATTAAAACAGTAACAAATGATGTACAGTAACAGTGAGCAGGAGTCCCTGCAGGGCTGCTGGGCTGATGGGATGCCACAGTAAAGACCCTGGTGTCAGTGGGACATCATCTGGGTCGGTACTCAGGGTGTTTGGGGGTCTCGTCTCCACCGTCCACCACATCGTCGATCAACTGGGTTTGCAGGGCTGACTCGACCGACAGCTGCCATGTCACTAATTATTTCTTTAAGAAAGAGGCAAGAATTATAATGTCATAATGTAATTATAATAATAATAAATTATTACAACAAACAAAACTATCTGCCAAACACTTTGAATAAAAATAAAATAAAATAAAATAAAAATAAAGCCAAATGTGGCGATCAACAGTTTATATGTCAGCATTAAGGTAATGTATCGGTAAGTTAATGACCCCTAACTGTTAGCTAGCTGATAATGATAATAATGATAATAATGCTAACAGTACTGTGGGTTCAATAACAGGTTCACCTCTACACGGTCCTCTCAACCGGAGATAAACCAGAGCCGTTTCTCCTCTTCTTCCACAAGGACGAGGATTAAAAAGGAAATCAGGAATTCCTGTAGCTCAAACATATTTGACAGTCAAACTTTACTCTTCTTGTCACTAAACCTGTTACTTACATTTAAATTCGAGATCTGCGCAACTTGAGGTTGCCATTCTTTCTTTCTTTCTTTTTCAGGTGTGCAAAGGATCTTGGGATATGTGAGGACGCGAAGGATCGTAGCGGTGCATCCTCCAAAAAGAGGGAAAAGAAGGAGCATCTGAAGCAGCCTTCAAACTGGAACGGCCTTCACACGTGTTGTGATGTAATTGGCCTTCAAATGCGGCTTCAGAAGGATGCAGACTCTGAATTGAGACACAGCAGCTGAATCAAATAAAGAGTAAATTACCAACATGTCTTAACAACAATGTTCAATAATTCACTATTAGTGACTCTATAATGTTGTGATCAAAGAAATGTGAAACAATTCAATTATTACTCATATAGGTGGCAGTATGCACCTTAAAGGGACATGAGGCAGGATCAAGGATTAAGACACAACAGTGACACTGCGGCCGTTAGAGTAACTGCAGCCATCAACATGAACTCTTCACAGCAGAGCAGCTGATGCTGTGACACTGTTATTTCTTTACTCGCTGTTCACGTGACTGTTTACTGCGAGACCTCCTCACAGACCCAAACAAACCGTTAGCATGTGGCTACAGCCAGCTGCTAACGTCACCTACCGGATAACAGGTTGGGCTTTCGGTCCCATATATAAAGGGACATATTTCTAACTATTCGGTTTCAGACTAAAGGACCGTGGAAAATGGGCAGTCTGTAACTATTCAGTGTTACACAGCGGTGGGCTAATGTTAGCATGTTAGCAGCTAACGCTACTTTGCACGTTAGCTCACTCTGAGTCCTCGGTGATCTCATATGATTTCAAATCAAGCTCTAAACATGACCTGTAATGTTTTCTTACCTGGTCTCTAGGAAATGAGCCATGTCAGCATCTGTTTTCAGTCCCAGTTCAAGTTGAAGCTGCCTCCATGAGTCGAACCATATCCGATGTTTATTCTGGTTCCGGTCCGGTTTTGGTTGTAATTTAGTTTTGACTCTCAACTTGCCGCTGATAAAACCTTCGTTTTCTTCTTAGTGTGATTTTTTAGTGGACTTTGTGTGGTGGTGGGTCGTTTTCTGGCCGTAGCAGAATCCATTGCTACACAAACACTAGTTCGGGTCCACCACGCTTCTCTTCTTCCTGTTTACAAGCCGTTGAGGACGCACATTCAGCCTCATCTGACGTCACGTCCGCAGGACCGCGCGGGGAACTCGGACCACGGATTGCAGCACATGATGCAGCACACAGCCTGTTCAAGGCGACGGAGAGACACGTGGGTGGGCTCATTCTGATTGGTTCTGAACGCTTCATCACCCATTAGCATGAAAAACCTTAAAATGCATGTTTATTTTTTCACAAATCCTGCCTCATGTCCCTTTAAAAGTCATGGTAGCAACCCGACATAAACTCAGAAGAAGAACATGAGAACAGGGAGGAGCCAAGGACGTTATATAAAACACACACACACACACACACACAACACACACACAGGGAGGAGCCAAGGACGTTATATCACACACACACACACACAGATAAACTCACCGACTTCCTCACTGAGGGGAGGAGCAAACGACAGGTACATGAGAACAGGGAGGAACCCTGAAAGTGAAAGTGTTCAGTCAGACTCCATGTTAAGAGGACGGAGCAGCAGGAGAACAGCTGAAGTCTGAGGCAGGTGAGTGTTAAAAACACATTCTGATTATTTACTGTGACTTTACTGACTGTGAGTCAGTTTTCTCCCTGTGGACTGTGGAGGAAAGAAATGTTGGAGTGAAGTCAACAGTTTGATTCATCTGTGGACACAAAGTCCTGATTGGCTGAATAATACTCTTTAAACCTACAGTAACCCAAGAAAACAAGCACAGGTGTGAAGAAAACTGAGCAGGTGGACTTCTGGCTGCTTTTATTATCCTGTATAATGTGTGTGTGAAGGGGAGAGAGAGTGTGTGTTACTTCCTGCTTTCTCCGTCTGGTGTGACTCTTGAACAGACTTGTTTCCAGATTCTTGTGTCCTGAGCTCACAGCTACTGTTTCACCTCTCAGACTGACGTCAGAGCAGAAGATGAGTGTTTGTGTGAAGGAGGAGGAGGACAGAGCAGAGTCTCCAGGATCCAGCTGTCTGTCTATGAAGAGTGACCGGTCCAAAGATCATCCTCCAGACTTCAGTACTGAACCTGGACCATCAGACTCAAAGTAAGACAACTGACACTAACTCATTCATGTTTTCTGTTCCCTCTCTCTCTGCCATGCTTTGTTTTGCTGATTCTGTATTTTTAATTAAAAATTCATCTCAAATGTATTTTCTTTCTAAATCTACCAGACTTTTCTCGGCTCATGTTCCTCTTACTATCTGTGGCAGCTGTCAGTCTCCTAAAAAGCTGTAATCTGATCTAAGAGGACAAAGAGAAACTTTGAAAGCTCCTTTTTATCAACAGTAGCAGGAGTTTGTGTGTTTAGAGCTTCTTAAATTACTTTTTCATCAGAGAATTTCTCAAAGATTCATGTGATATAAATACAAACATGTTGGTGTTTGCAGAGTTCAGTCCAGCAGACAGAGAGCAGAGTCTCCAGAATCCGGCTATCACTCTACGAAGAGTGACTGGTCCAAAGATCATCCTCTAGACTTCAGTACTGAACCTGGACCATCAGACTCAAAGTAAGACAACTGACACTAACTCATTCATGTTTTCTGTTCCCTCTCTCTCTGCCATGCTTTGTTTGGTTGATTCTGTATTTTTATATTCAAAATTCATCTCAAATGTATTTTCTACCTAAATCTAACAGACTTTTCTCGGCTCATGTTCCTCTTACTATCTGTGGCAGCTGTCAGTCTCCTAAAAAACTACTTGCAAACAGTGATGTCACAGTTAAAAAGTGATGTCATAGTTAAAAAGTGATGTCATAGTTAAAAAGTGATGTCATAGTTTAATAGTGATGTCATAGTGGTCGACCACAGTTATTGAGAACACTTTTAACTCCAGGTTCAAACCGACTAAACAGAAGAGTTGAAATAACACAAACAGCCATTTTTATTCCAGACTGAATGCTGAACTCAGTCAGAAAAGTAAAGACAGTTTTACTGTCCTCTGTCAGCTGATCTGAGCTTCTCAACAGAGTCGACCAAATCTGGATATTTTTAGAAACAGTCAACAAATGGTTTTAGTTCTAAAGAAATGTCTTCACAGAGAGAAGAAGAGGAGGCATGTTTCTGTGGAGGAGCAGCCGTCCTGCTGTGTTTCCTGTCAGGACGTCCTGAAGGATCCGGTCTCTACCAGCTGTGGACACTGGTTCTGCAGACGGTGCATCACATCATACTGGGACCAGTCTGCTTCACCAGGACTCTCCTCCTGTCCCCAGTGTGAAGGTAAGATCCAGAACCAGAGCTGGACTGCAGACAGCCAGTCTGAGCAGCTCTGTACAAAGTAAGACTATATATCTGTCTGCTGATGTCTTCATGTCTGAACACACTACTTGTTGTTTTAATACATTTGTTATGTCACACATGAACCAATCAGAAAGCAGTTTGTTCTCTGTATGCACAGATGGAGATGGAGAAGAGTCAGACAGCAGCTTGAGACAAAACAGCACTTTAAACAACAGTCCACATTAGCTTTCCTGCTAACATCTGCTCCTCCTCTAACTTACAAACACACACCTCGTCCTGCAGATCGACTTGTTGAACAAGAGACCCAACAAACATCCAGTGAGGAAAAGTGCACTGCTAACATCTATTTTCAGGCTACAGCAGATAGCTAATTAGCTGCTCAGTTTCAGCACGTTACAGTTTTTCTTGAATGCTTTGGTGCAGCAGTCGACTCAAACTCCACATTTTCAAAACAGTTAACACGCAGGCCGAAACAGTGGCACTGATGGTCAAAATGACACACTTCGTTTGCAAAAGGCTCTAACTGTGCCAAAACATTTAAAATGTGAAACAAAAGGAAATTTTGCCTTCAAACAACACAACTTGCAAACAAGTGTATGAGCTCTTCCAGTCAACTATTACACAGTGGACAACAAAATACAAAATACAGCACTCAGTGTGAATCGGTGCACCATTGCTTGTCATTGTAGCCGATTACTGTACGTAGTTTTCCTGCCAGTGCCATTTGTTGTCAAATTTGCCTTCTTGCAAAGAACTGGATCCAGAATCAGAAATGCTTTGATGCAAATTTTATTGATTACACTGATTCTTTTTTTCAAACTGTGGCTGAAAACTGAAATACTGTAAATGTTACACAAAATACATGTAAACCAAAATAAAATCTATTAGAGTATAAGAAATTAAGAAAATAAAAAGAAAATTTATTATAGTAAAGTATAAAAATTATGACTGAAAATAACTGATTGAACCATGTGGATACAACACGAGCTGATCAAATGTATCAATTATGCTAAAATGGTTCAAGTGCTACAATCAGAAGCAATAAGAGATCCAGAGAGATTGTTTTTATGGACCAAGGTGCCGTCTGAACGGAGAGTTTTCAGTCTGAACGGAGAGTTTTCAGTCTGAACGGAGAGTTTTCAGTCTGACAGGAGAGTTTTCAGTCTGAACGGGAGAGTTTTCAGTCTGACAGGAGAGTTTTCAGTCTGACAGGAGAGTTTTCAGTCCGAACGGGAGAGTTTTCAGTCTGACAGGAGAGTTTTCAGTCCGAACGGAGAGTTTTCAGTCTAAACGGGAGAGTTTTCAGTCTGAACGGAGAGTTTTCAGTCTGACAGGAGAGTTTTCAGTCTGACAGGAGAGTTTTCAGTCCGAACGGGAGAGTTTTCAGTCCGAACGGGAGAGTTTTCAGTCCGAACGGGAGAGTTTTCAGTCCGAACGGAGAGTTTTCAGTCCGAACGGAGAGTTTTCAGTCTGACAGGAGAGTTTTCAGTCTGAACGGAGAGTTTTCAGTCTGAACGGAGAGTTTTCAGTCTGAACGGAGAGTTTTCAGTCTGAACGGAGAGTTTTCAGTCTGACAGGAGAGTTTTCAGTCTGACAGGAGAGTTTTCAGTCTGACAGGAGAGTTTTCAGTCTGAACGGGAGAGTTTTCAGTCTGACAGGAGAGTTTTCAGTCCGAACGGGAGAGTTTTCAGTCTGACGGGAGAGTTTTCAGTCTGACAGGAGAGTTTTCAGTCCGAACGGGAGAGTTTTCAGTCCGAACGGGAGAGTTTTCAGTCTGACAGGAGAGTTTTCAGTCTGAACGGAGAGTTTTCAGTCCGAACGGGAGAGTTTTCAGTCCGAACGGGAGAGTTTTCAGTCCGAACGGGAGAGTTTTCAGTCCGAACGGAGAGTTTTCAGTCTGAACGGAGAGTTTTCAGTCTGACAGGAGAGTTTTCAGTCTGAACGGAGAGTTTTCAGTCTGAACGGAGAGTTTTCAGTCTGAACGGAGAGTTTTCAGTCTGAACGGAGAGTTTTCAGTCTGACGGGAGAGTTTTCAGTCTGACAGGAGAGTTTTCAGTCCGAACGGAGAGTTTTCAGTCCGAACGGGAGAGTTTTCAGTCCGAACGGAGAGTTTTCAGTCTGAACGGGAGAGTTTTCAGTCTGACAGGAGAGTTTTCAGTCCGAACGGGAGAGTTTTCAGTCCGAACGGGAGAGTTTTCAGTCTGACGGGAGAGTTTTCAGTCCGAACGGAGAGTTTTCAGTCCGAACGGAGAGTTTTCAGTCTGACAGGAGAGTTTTCAGTCTGAACGGAGAGTTTTCAGTCTGAACGGAGAGTTTTCAGTCTGAACGGAGAGTTTTCAGTCTGAACGGAGAGTTTTCAGTCTGACAGGAGAGTTTTCAGTCTGACAGGAGAGTTTTCAGTCTGACAGGAGAGTTTTCAGTCTGACAGGAGAGTTTTCAGTCTGAACGGGAGAGTTTTCAGTCTGACAGGAGAGTTTTCAGTCCGAACAGGAGAGTTTTCAGTCCGAACGGAGAGTTTTCAGTCTGACAGGAGAGTTTTCAGTCCGAACGGAGAGTTTTCAGTCTGACGGGAGAGTTTTCAGTCTGACAGGAGAGTTTTCAGTCTGACAGGAGAGTTTTCAGTCTGACAGGAGAGTTTTCAGTCTGAACGGAGAGTTTTCAGTCTGAACGGAGAGTTTTCAGTCCGAACGGGAGAGTTTTCAGTGTGAACGGGAGAGTTTTCAGTCTGACGGGAGAGTTTTCAGTCTGACAGGAGAGTTTTCAGTCTGAACGAGAGAGTTTTCAGTCTGACAGGAGAGTTTTCAGTCTGAACGGAGAGTTTTCAGTCTGACAGGAGAGTTTTCAGTCTGAACGGAGAGTTTTCAGTCTGAACGGGAGAGTTTTCAGTCTGACAGGAGAGTTTTCAGTCTGAACGGAGAGTTTTCAGTCTGACAGGAGAGTTTTCAGTCTGAACGGAGAGTTTTCAGTCTGAACGGAGAGTTTTCAGTCTGACAGGAGAGTTTTCAGTCTGACAGGAGAGTTTTCAGTCTGACAGGAGAGTTTTCAGTCTGAGGTTGTGTCGAGTTTCTTCTGTTCTGATGTCACTGGGGGTTTGTGTCACTGTTGTGGATCCAGGACATCAGCCAGTCTGGATTTAGTCGAGCAGCAGCTGGTCCTCCCTTGTAGTGAGGGAATAACCAGCAGTTAGCAGCAGCAGAGTGTGGTGGACGGGCTGAGGTGCAGCTGCTGGTCATTTACAGGGGCCAACCTGAGATGTTGTCCCTCAAGCAAACCAGTTCAGTTCAAGAAACAGTGCTGTGCATAGAGGTGAGCCCAACTAAATCTAGTTGGTGCTGCCCCTCCTCCAGCACCAGCACCTGTTCCTTCCCTCATGAGAGGAGACATTCCCTGTCCTGAGGACCAGTCTGATGCCAGGAATCAGTTCACCTTCCTTCTGTTGCATGAAACTGGCACTGACCCGACCCAACGCCTGTCCCTGCTGGTAGTCAGCCCACAGGGTGGCGTCTCCATGTAGTCAAAGACCAGCCACCAGAGATTCACCAGAGACCTCCACTCCCAGGTTTAGCTCCAGAAAGGTGCCCTGATTTCTCTTTCCTGGTTCAGGTGCTGCAGCAGCTTTGTGGCTGATTCATAGAGGCTCTTTGAATCCCTCTCAGTCTGGCCCCTCCTCTGGGGCTAATTAGCTTTGTGGACCCTGCCAGGAGCTAAAGCCCCGACAGCAGAGCTCCGAGGATCACAGGGACACACAAACCTCTCCACGACGTGAAGGTGGAAAGAAGGAAAAGGAAACAACAAACATGTTCTGATACTGATGGTTTTTAATCTGTAATGAAAAGACCACTGACTGCTGATTGTCACATTGTGTTTTTTGTCTCCCACTTTTTTCTCTTCTTTCAGTGAATGTTGGTCTGCAGGAGGTTTTCCATGAACATAAGATCAGTCTGAGGAGGAGATGTGAACGTGTGACTGAAGGAAGTGATGAAACAGGAAGTGATGAAACAGGAAGTGGAACCCTCCTCAGCAGGATCTACACTGAGCTCTACATCACAGAGGGACAGAGTGAAGAGGTTAATACCCAACATGAGGTGAGGCAGCTGGAGACAGCTTCCAAGAAGGAGACCTTCAGTGAAACTCCAATCAGGTGCTGCGACATCTTTAAAGCCTCACCTGACCAACAGAGACGCATCAGAGTCGTTCTGACCAACGGCGTCGCTGGAGTTGGAAAAACCTTCTCGGTGCTGAAGTTCACTCTGGACTGGGCCGAGGGCTCCGAAAACCAAGATGTCAGTCTGGTGGTTCTGCTGTCGTTCAGGGAGCTGAACCTGATCAGAGATGAGCAGTACAGTCTTCTCAGGCTGCTCCATGTTTTCCATCCAACATTACAGAAGGTGACAGCAGAGAAGCTCGCTGTCTGTAAACTTCTGTTCATCTTTGACGGCCTGGATGAAAGCAGACTTTCACTGGATTTCAAGAACCATGAGGTCGTGTCTGATGTCACACAGAAGTCATCAGTCAGCGTGCTGCTGACAAACCTCATCGAGGGGAAGCTGCTTCCCTCGGCTCTCGTCTGGATAACTTCCAGACCTGCAGCGGCCAATCAGATCCCTCCTTCATGTGTCGACAGGGTAACAGAAGTACGAGGCTTCACTGACGCCCAGAAGGAGGAGTACTTCAGGAGGAGGTTCAGTGATGAAGATCTGTCCAGCAGAATCATCTCACACATCAAGACCTCCAGGAGCCTCCACATCATGTGTCTGATCCCAGTCTTCTGCTGGATCACTGCTACAGTTCTGGACCACATGTTGACCACAGACCAGAGAGGAGAGCTGCCCAAGACCCTGACTGACATGTACTCACACTTCCTGCTGGTTCAGACAAAGAGGAAGAAGCAGAAGTACGATGAGGGACGTGAGACGAGTCCACAGGAGCTGACGGAGGCTGACAGGGAAGTTCTTCTGAAGCTGGGGAGGCTGGCGTTTGAACATCTGGAGACAGGAAACATCATGTTCTACCAAGAAGACCTGGAGCGGTGTGGTCTTAATGTCACAGAGGCCTCGGTGTACTCAGGAGTTTGTACAGAGATCTTCAGAAGAGAGAGTGTGATCTTCCAGAAAACAGTCTACTGCTTTGTTCATCTGAGCGTTCAGGAGTTTCTGGCTGCAGTCTACATGTTCCACTGTTTCACCAACAGGAACACAAAGGTCCTGGAGGACTTCTTTGGGGACGAATATGTTGATTCAACCCTGGATGAGTTCCTGAGGAGCGCCATGCAGAAATCCCTTGAAAGTAAAAATGGCCACCTGGACCTGTTTGTTCGCTTCCTTCATGGCCTCTCTCTGACGTCCAACCAGAGACTGTTAGCAGGCCTGCTGGGTCAGACAGACAACAGTCCAGAAATCATCCAGAGAGCCATCAACAACCTGAAGGAGATGAACAGTGATGAGATCTCTCCTGACAGAAGCATCAACATCTTCCACTGTCTGACGGAGATGAACGACCACTCAGTCCATCAGGAGATCCAAGAGTTCCTGAAGTCAGAGAACAGATCAGAGAAGGAACTCTCTGAGATCCACTGCTCAGCTCTGGCCTACATGCTGCAGATGTCAGAGGAGGTTCTGGATGAGTTGGACACAGAGAAATACAACATCACATCACGGGAGGGAAAACAGAGACTGATTCCAGCTGTGAGGAACTGTAGAAAGGCTCGGTAAGTCCAGATGTGATTCACATTAAACATCATGGTGAAGCTGAAGCCTTCAGTATTAAAGACAAACACTTTACACACATGCATTATATAAAACCTCAACACGAGACATGTTTTCCTGAACAAGTATGAAACCTGCTTATTGGATCAGTTCTCATCACCGAGCTCAGAGATGAGATGACATGTAGTCGTCTACTTTCCAGAACATTTACTGCAGCCAGGTGAACTCCACCTGAGACAGATTATGACCCATCACATGATGATAACTCATCTTTAGTACTAATTCTACTATTGATGCAGTAGAAGACGTTGGATTAATTGAATGGGAGGTGAAAAGCAGACGGAGCGACAGAATAAAATGCATCAAAGAACAAAATGCACACAAACACATAACTGAGGTCAACACATACGAGTGCAGTTACAACCTGCAGTGAATTTACATCAAGCTTCATGAATATAAATCAGCTCACATCTGACACGTTTACATTACAGTCATCTGGACACTTTGGTCCTGAACATCAGTGTGAGGTTCATGTTGCTCAAGGGCACTCGGGCAGGTTCATTTATTGATTGATTTTCTTGCTATAAGACTTTTAAAAGCAGTTACAAAGTGCTGTACACACATTAAACAGCAAAACAATGAAAGAGTCTCAAGAAACAGCAAGTTTCACCCCGACAGTCACAAATATAAATATAAAGAGGACAGAATGAATCAAACAAACCAGAATCCAACATGAAGATAAAAACATCCACATCAGGGGTTAACAGCAGCTTTATTCAGGTGTGTTTTGGGGGGTGATATAAAATGGGCCCGGTTCAGCCCCTCTGATCTCCTCAGGCAGGGAAAGTCTGGGGCCTCGTGGACAGAAGGAGCTCAAGGTTCAAACTACAAACCTTGTGATCAATGACTGACCAGCTCAGGCTGACCAGCTGACCACCTGAGCTTTGTGATGCAACATGTATGAATCTGTTTTCACTATAAAGTGTCACATTTTATTGTTTTAATGTTCGATTATCTGTCATCACAGATTTATTAAGTGTGGACTCTCAGAGAGTCACTGTGAAGTCGTGGCCTCAGCTCTGAAGTCCAACCCCTCCCATCTGACAGAGCTGGACCTGAGTCACAACTACAACCTGCAGGATTCAGGAGTGAAGCTTCTCTGTGCTGGACTGGAGAGTCCAAACTGTCGACTGGAGACTCTGAGGTCAGTTCATGTGTTTCTGTGTCGATCTATAAAATTTAAATCCAGAACAGAAGTTTTAAGTTTCCTTCAGTTCTCTTGTTTTCTGGGTTTGTCTGAGCTCAAATCACAACAACTCAGTTTAAAGTTTGACAGTCTGAACAGTTTGACTCCTAATGATATATTTATATCTCACACACACACACACACACACACACACACACACACACACACACACACAGGTGACTCTACATTATTGTATATTACTGCCTGACGTACAACACACACAGATACACAGAGATTTAAATCTGTGAACAGAAAGTGTTGACTCTTTAAAAAAGGAGTCTGGATGATGTTTAAGTCACGTTGGACTAAAGACACACCTCCTTTCATGTGTTTATTTGCTCTTAATGGGATAACAGTCTCTTTTTATTTCAGTGTTAAAGGATTATTACGTACCTTGTTGATGTGTTCTTACTGTAGTTAAGTGCACTTAAAATGAGTCACATGACAACTATGTCCCAATAAATTAACTTCAGATTATTATAGCCAGAAAGAATAAATGTCACCATCCACAGTAAATCACAGTGAACCCAAAATGTGGTTTTCTACTGACCTTGTTCAAAATGAAACTTCAACAAGTCAAACCAGTGAATTCAGTGCAATGTTCCTTTAACCTTGTTTTGTTACTCTTCACTGTCAGTTTACTTTTGTTCAAACACAAACATGTTCTTTTAACCTTGCTCTGCTATTGATCACTGCTGATGAACTTTACCACAAAAGACCTTCATTAATATTAAAGACAGCAGAAGAACTCTTCCAGAAGCTTTCAGTGATGCTTCATTACTTTGTGGGCCCACACACACACCCAAACAAGCTGGCAACCAGGGAACACAACCAGAAATAAGACAGACGTCAGGCTGCAGGCCTGGTGGAAGCTGGGGAGCGTGGCGGCCAAATACAGTTGAAGCCGGTTCACTTTGACCGTGCAGAAACAACAGGTGAGTTCTCACCGTAGTAGAGCTCAAGTCACAAGAGTCCCAGTAGGTCACCTCCAAGCTGAAGGGGATACGCGGCGGGCTGATGGCAGGCTGACTGTGGAGGACCGGCGGCGGCGGACATCTTCTTTCTCCCTCGGTGGCCTCAGAGCTCAGCTAGCTGCTGCTCTCACTCTCACAAACAGTCACCGAGTCCAAACAGCAGCCTCAGTTTCACTCCTCAGAGCTGAAGGGGTAGCAGGTGGGTTAATGGACGACTGTGGAGAATTGTGGAAGAAGAAGAAATCATCTGGAACGAGACTCAAAACTCAACTGTGTTAATAACAGGAGCTTTAAATAGTAGAATCACATGTTGAATCAGTTTCTGTGGGTTTTTATTTGGCTGCACAACATGAGTTTGTATAGATGGAGCCTCTGGTGGAGCTGCAGAGTTTAAGAGGTGACATCACTACGTCTTTATTGAAGCAGCAGCACGTTGTCATTAATATTAATGAGAGCTCTGTTTCACTTTGTGTATCTGACAGTGTTGAACCTGCATCCTGTTGGGTTCAGGTGTTTGGAGCTTCATTTTCTAAACCTTCTTCAGCTCTGAACAGATGATTAAACACTGAATGATTTCAAGCAGGAACATTGTCTCTTAAACTTACATCATTTATTCTTTATTCAGATTGAGGAGCTGCAGTTTGTCAGAGATCAGCTGTGCTTCTCTGGCCTCAGCTCTGAAGTCCAACCCCTCCCATCTGAGAGAGCTGCAGCTTAGTCATAACGAGCTGCAGGATTCAGGAGTGAAGCTTCTCTGTGCTGGACTGGAGAGTCCAAACTGTCGACTGGAGACTCTGAGGTCAGTTCATGTGTTTCTGTGAATCTATAAAGATTTAATTAATTTACATTTTTTCACTCTGTCTCTCTCTTGCTCGACCACACATTCTCTACACACAGCACACACGTGTGGTTGTTCATCACAACAAGGAAACTAGCTTTACTTGAGAAAGGCTGCAGGCAGCGAGACAGAAGACTGCTGAAAAGGTAGAAAGTGAAATGTTACTTCAGAGCGTGGAGGACGAGACGACTCTGGCTGTTCCCACTGACCAATCAGTGGTCTGCAGTGTGTTAACTCCACCTTTTAGCCTGGGATCAGTGTGCATCAGTGAAGCTAAACTGTTCATAGCTGTTTCAGACAGCCAAAGGTGGAGCGAAGAGCTGCTGGAGGCTCAACAATGGTTTAAATATGGAGGTAACTTCTCACATGTTCTCTGCTGGAAGACATTGGTAGTGTTTCACTCAGCTCATATTTCAAAGTGACAGAAATAGTTGTGTAACAGATGAAGAAAGAGCAGAGAGAGAAGTTGAAACATGGGCTCTATCTCACCTGCACTCAGCTCACCAATCACAGAGTGAGGAAGGTGTTAATGTTTGTGTGTCAGCTTTGTAAAGTGACACAAATTGTTGGACACAGACGCTCTAATGTGACATCAGAAAGGTGTGGCCCCCCGCAGAGATTTAAATCTCTGAGAAGAAAGTGTTGAATCTTTGAAAAAAGGAGGTCGGATGATGTTTAAGTCACGTTGGACAAAAGACACATGAGTGTGATGTGATCTGTGATTCAACACACTGCACGTGTTGAATGTGTGAAACTCTGCAGACAAACTTTAATAACAATGAAAATATTACACTGCTGATGAATTATAAGTGAGACACAATTATTTCACACATCCTGTTGTTGTTCTCACATGTTTGAATCCATTTGAATATTTATTTTAAACCGCGGTTAATACTTTGAAAACATGATTCCAAACTGTTTAAATCTCAGTGATGATGTCATCAGTTCTGAAGGAGATTTGACCTCATAGATTCTGTCCTGATTCACACTGAGCATCTTGTTCTGCTTCATATTTAAAACATATCTAATATAACATCAAAACTCCAACACTGTTTTATTCTCTATCAACCTCTTCATCATTGATTTGCACTTTTCCTTCTTGCTTCTGAAAATAACACAAATGTGTTTTCTTCTTTGTCAGACAACAACAAACATGTGTTTGTTCCAAACCTTTATGATGATATGTGACGTCTGTACTGACTGAAAAACTTCAGCTCAGGATGACTTTTATCTTAAAGCTCCTGTTGGTGAGAGACACGTCAAATTCTGACGCTTTGGGACGGCGGCCGACCGACCTACAATCCCACAGCATCAGAATTTGACGAGTCGGGAACGAGACTCAAAATTCAACTGTGTTAACAACAGGAGCTTTAAATAGCAGAATCAGATGTTGAATCAGTTTCTGTGGGTTTTTATTTGGCTGCACAACATGAGTTTGTATAGATGGAGCCTCTGGTGGAGCTGCAGAGTTTAAGAGGTGACATCACTACGTCTTTATTGAAGCAGCAGCACGTTGTCATTAATATTAATGAGAGCTCTGTTTCACTTTGTGTATCTGACAGTGTTGAACCTGCATCCTGTTGGGTTCAGGTGTTTGGAGCTTCATTTTCTAAACCTTCTTCAGCTCTGAACAGATTATTAAACACTGAATGATTTCAAGCAGGAACATTGTCTTTTAAACTTACATCATTTATTCTTTATTCAGATTGAGGGGCTGCAGTTTGTCAGAGATCAGCTGTGCTTCTCTGGCCTCAGCTCTGAAGTCCAACTCCTCCCATCTGAGAGAGCTGCAGCTGAGTCACAACATCAACCTGCAGGATTCAGGAGTGAAGCTTCTCTGTGCTGGACTGGAGAGTCCAAACTGTCGACTGGAGACTCTGAGGTCAGTTCATGTGTTTCTGTGTCGATCTATAAAATTTAAATCCAGAACAGAAGTTTTAAGTTTCCTTCAGTTCTCTTGTTTTCTGGGTTTGTCTGAGCTCAAATCACAACAACTCAGTTTAAAGTTTGACAGTCTGAACAGTTTGACTCCTAATGATATATTTATATCTCACACACACACACACACACACACACACACACACACACACACACACACACACACAGGTGACTCTACATTATTGTATATTACTGCCTGACGTACAACACACACAGATACACAGATTTAAATCTGTGAACAGAAAGTGTTGACTCTTTAAAAAAGGAGTTTGGATGATGTTTAAGTCACGTTGGACTAAAGACACACCTCCTTTCATGTGTTTATTTGCTCTTAATGGGATAACAGTCTCTTTTTATTTCAGTGTTAAAGGATTATTACGTACCTTGTTAATGTGTTCTTACTGTAGTTAAGTGCACTTAAAATGAGTCACATGACAACTATGTCCCAATAAATTAACTTCAGTTGCCGTATTCATAAAGATTCCTAGTACAAAGAGTTGCTCCTAGTGACGAAATACTAAGAAAATTCTTAGAATTATGACGTTTTCTAATAATTTCCCCTTAAAGTTGAGACTAAATCCTAGTAAAGATAAAAGTCATTCATAAAGGATCTTAGCCCTTAAGAGAGCTCCTAAGGTGAAAAACTGTAGGAGTAGGGAGGAGGACTTTTAAGTGGTTTAAGAGTTTCTCAAGCAGAGGAGAAAATGGCGGAAAGACAAGTAGGAGAAATATTCTCCAAACGCTGACTGACGGTGAATTAATCAAACGCTACAGATTAGATCGTGCAGTTATAATGTTTGTGGTCGATCTCATTAGAGATGCGCTCACATCTCCCACCCAACGCAAGAACGCGATAACGCCAGAAATGAAACTGATCACAACATTAAGATATTTGGCAACTGGAAAAATGCAGCAGTGCAGCAGTGATGACTTGGGTCTGTCGCACCTTCCATCAGCAGAGTGATCACACAAACAATTACAGCGCTTTCACAGTCTCATATTGTGACACAGCTTATTTCATTTCCGCTGGATGTCCACACCTTGCAGGCTCACAAAAGGGCATTCATGGACATAGCGGGCTTCCCCGGTGTTGTTGGCGTAATCGATGGGATGCACATCCGTATTATCGCACCATCAGAAAGCGAATACATTTTTGTTAACAGAAAGAGGTACCACAGCATCAATGCTCAAACTGTTTCCAGTGCTTTACGCTCGTCAACTTACTGAGCTAAGAGTAACATCGTTCCTCTGTCCAGTTGGGTTTTCGGGTTCTTTTACTGGCTTCCATTGCTGTTTGTTTGTTCCCTGGTTTATGCCAATCAACGCCGCTACTTATAGGCTACTGGGCAGCAATCACAGAAACTGTTGAAAGCTGAGCCATTTTCCCCGTTAATACCAAACAGATTAAGTATTATTTGGTATTAAGTATAGATTAAGTATAAACGTAAGTGAATAAATATAACAACTATCAGCATGTGAGCAGGCTACTGCGCAAGTAGGCCTGTAGTTTCAAACATTTTGTACACTACTTTTAAAGAATGACTTGCAATTTATTCAACAGAGATGTTCATTACATAACATAGTATTCATAGTTACACCATGCCTTAATAGAGACTAGATTCTATGATTATGCCGATCAGTTTCACTGTCCATTCTATGCCCATTATCACTAAGAGCGCACTTTTATTTCTTTTCTTTTTTTTTTTTGATCAACCAATCACACCTTCTAAAACAATGCGTCACACCTAGCAACGGGGTCAACCACACCTCCTCACTAAGATAAAAGTTTCTGTCCCTTCCTTGCTCAGAGTTGCTCTGAGGAGCTTCTTGAATCACTTCTAAGCTAGAACTCCTTGCTAGAAATGTTCAGGCTAAGTTAGGAGCTCTCTGAGAGTACTCTCAGAATCTTTATGAATACAGCCCCTGATTATTATAGCCAGAAAGAATAAATGTCACCATCCACAGTAAATCACAGTGAACCCAAAATGTGGTTTTCTACTGACCTTGTTCAAAATGAAACTTCAACAAGTCAAACCAGTGAATTCAGTGCAATGTTCCTTTAACCTTGTTTTGTTACTCTTCACTGTCAGTTTACTTTGGTTCAAACACAAACATGTTCTTTTAACCTTGCTCTGCTGTTGATCACTGCTGATGAACTTTACCACAAAAGACCTTCATTAATATTAAAGACAGCAGAAGAACTCTTCCAGAAGCTTTCAGTGATGCTTCATTACTTTGTGGGCCCACACACACACCCAAACAAGCTGGCAACCAGGGACACAACCAGAAATAAGACAGACGTCAGGCTGCAGGCCTGGTGGAAGCTGGGGAGCGTGGCGGCCAAACACAGTTGAAGCCGGTTCACTTTGACCGTGCAGAAACAACAGGTGAGTTCTCACCGTAGCAGAGCTCAAGTCACAAGAGTCCCAGTAGGTCACCTCCAAGCTGAAGGGGAGACGCGGCGGGCTGATGGCAGGCTGACTGTGGAGGACCGGCGGCGGCGGACATCTTCTTTCTCCCTCGGTGGCCTCAGAGCTCAGCTAGCTGCTGCTCTCACTCTCACAAACAGTCAGCGAGTCCAAACAGCAGCCTCAGTTTCACTCCTCGGAGCTGAAGGGGTAGCAGGTGGGTTAATGGACGACTGTGGAGAATTGTGGAAGAGAAGAAATCATCTGGAACGAGACTCAAAACTCAACTGTGTTAATAACAGGAGCTTTAAATAGTAGAATCACATGTTGAATCAGTTTCTGTGGGTTTTTATTTGGCTGCACAACATGAGTTTGTATAGATGGAGCCTCTGGTGGAGCTGCAGAGTTTAAGAGGTGACATCACTACGTCTTTATTGAAGCAGCAGCACGTTGTCATTAATATTAATGAGAGCTCTGTTTCACTTTGTGTATCTGACAGTGTTGAACCTGCATCCTGTTGGGTTCAGGTGTTTGGAGCTTCATTTTCTAAACCTTCTTCAGCTCTGAACAGATGATTAAACACTGAATGATTTCAAGCAGGAACATTGTCTTTTAAACTTACATCATTTATTCTTTATTCAGATTGAGGAGCTGCAGTTTGTCAGAGATCAGCTGTGCTTCTCTGGCCTCAGCTCTGAAGTCCAACTCCTCCCATCTGAGAGAGCTGCAGCTGAGTCACAACGAGCTGCAGGATTCAGGAGTGAAGCTTCTCTGTGCTGGACTGGAGAGTCCAAACTGTCGACTGGAGACTCTGAGGTCAGTTCATGTGTTTCTGTGAATCTATAAAGATTTAATTCATTTACATTTTTTCTCTCTCTCTCTCTTGCTCGACCACACATTCTCTACACACAGCACACACGTGTGGTTGTTCATCACAACAAGGAAACTAGCTTTACTTGAGAAAGGCTGCAGGCAGCGAGACAGAAGACTGCTGAAAAGGTAGAAAGTGAAATGTTCCTTCAGAGCGTGGAGGACGAGACGACTCTGGCTGTTCCCACTGACCAATCAGTGGTCTGCAGTGTGTTAACTCCACCTTTTAGCCTGGGATCAGTGTGCATCAGTGAAGCTAAACTGTTCATAGCTGTTTCAGACAGCCAAAGGTGGAGCGAAGAGCTGCTGGAGGCTCAACAATGGTTTAAATATGGAGGTAACTTCTCACATGTTCTCTGCTGGAAGACATTGGTAGTGTTTCACTCAGCTCATATTTCAAAGTGACAGAAATAGTTGTGTAACAGATGAAAAAAGAGCTGAGAGAGAAGTTGAAACCTGGGCTCTATCTCACCTCCACTCAGCTCACCAATCACAGAGTGAGGAAGGTGTTAATGTTTGTGTGTCAGCTTTGTAAAGTGACACAACTTGTTGGACACAGACGCCCTAATGTGACATCAGAAAGGTGTGGCCCCCCGCAGAGATTTAAATCTCTGAGAAGAAAGTGTTGAATCTTTGAAAAAAGGAGGTCGGATGATGTTTAAGTCACGTTGGACAAAAGACACATGAGTGTGATGTGATCTGTGATTCAACACACTGCACGTGTTGAATGTGTGAAACTCTGCAGACAAACTTTAATAACAATGAAAATATTACACTGCTGATGAATTATAAGTGAGACACAATTATTTCACACATCCTGTTGTTGTTCTCACATGTTTAAATCCATTTGAATATTTATTTTAAACCGCGGTTAATACTTTGAAAACATGATTCCAAACTGTTTAAATCTCAGTGATGATGTCATCAGTTCTGAAGGAGATTTGACCTCATAGATTCTGTCCTGATTCACACTGAGCATCTTGTTCCTTCATATTTAAAACATATCTAATATAACATCAAAACTCCAACACTGTTTTATTCTCTATCAACCTCTTCATCATTGATTTGCACTTTTCCTTCTTGCTTCTGAAAATAACACAAATGTGTTTTCTTCTTTGTCAGACAACAACAAACATGTGTTTGTTCCAAACCTTTATGATGATATGTGACGTCTGTACTGACTGAAACACTTCAGCTCAGGATGACTTTTATCTTAAAGCTCCTGTTGGTGAGAGACACGTCAAATTCTGACGCTTTGGGACGGCGGCCGACCGACCTACAATCCCACAGCATCAGAATTTGACGAGTCGGGAACGAGACTCAAAATTCAACTGTGTTAACAACAGGAGCTTTAAATAGCAGAATCAAATGTTGAATCGGTTTCTGTGGGTTTTATTTGGCTGCACAACATGAGTTTGTATAGATGGAGCCTCTGGTGGAGCTGCAGAGTTTAAGAGGTGACATCACTACGTCTTTATTGAAGCAGCAGCACGTTGTCATTAATATTAATGAGAGCTCTGTTTCACTTTGTGTATCTGACAGTGTTGAACCTGCATCCTGTTGGGTTCAGGTGTTTGGAGCTTCATTTTCTAAACCTTCTTCAGCTCTGAACAGATAATTAAACACTGAATGATTTCAAGCAGGAACATTGTCTCTTAAACTTACATCATTTATTCTTTATTCAGATTGATCTACTGCAGGTTGTCAGAGATCAGCTGTGCTTCTCTGGCCTCAGCTCTGAAGTCCAACTCCTCCCATCTGAGAGAGCTGGACCTGAGTCACAACGAGCTGCAGGATTCAGGAGTGAAGCTTCTCTGTGCTGGACTGGAGAGTCCAAACTGTCGACTGGAGACTCTGAGGTCAGTTCATGTGTTTCTGTGTCGATCTATAAAATTTAAATCCAGAACAGAAGTTTTAAGTTTCCTTCAGTTCTCTTGTTTTCTGGGTTTGTCTGAGCTCAAATCACAACAACTCAGTTTAAAGTTTGACAGTCTGAACAGTTTGACTCCTAATGATATATTTATATCTCACACACACACACACACACACACACACACACACACACACACACATTTACACACACACACACACATTTACACACACACACACACACACACACACACACACACACACACACACATTTACACACACACACACACACATTTACACACACACACACACACACACACACACACACACACACACACACACACACACACACACACACACAGGTGACTCTACATTATTGTATATTACTGCCTGACGTACAACACACACAGATACACAGATTTAAATCTGTGAACAGAAAGTGTTGACTCTTTAAAAAAGGAGTTTGGATGATGTTTAAGTCACGTTGGACTAAAGACACACCTCCTTTCATGTGTTTATTTGCTCTTAATGGGATAACAGTCTCTTTTTATTTCAGTGTTAAAGGATTATTACGTACCTTGTTAACGTGTTCTTACTGTAGTTAAGTGCACTTAAAATGAGTCACATGACAACTATGTCCCAATAAATTAACTTCAGTTGCCGTATTCATAAAGATTCCTAGTACAAAGAGTTGCTCCTAGTGACGAAATACTAAGAAAATTCTTAGAATTATGACGTTTTCTAATAATTTCCCCTTAAAGTTGAGACTAAATCCTAGTAAAGATAAAAGTCATTCATAAAGGATCTTAGCCCTTAAGAGAGCTCCTAAGGTGAAAAACTGTAGGAGTAGGGAGGAGGACTTTTAAGTGGTTTAAGAGTTTCTCAAGCAGAGGAGAAAATGGCGGAAAGACAGAGTAGGAGAAATATTCTCCAAACGCTGACTGACGGTGAATTAATCAAACGCTACAGATTAGATCGTGCAGTTATAATGTTTGTGGTCGATCTCATTAGAGATGCGCTCACATCTCCCACCCAACGCAAGAACGCGATAACGCCAGAAATGAAACTGATCACAACATTAAGATATTTGGCAACTGGAAAAATGCAGCAGTGCAGCAGTGATGACTTGGGTCTGTCGCACCTTCCATCAGCAGAGTGATCACACAAACAATTACAGCGCTTTCACAGTCTCATATTGTGACACAGCTTATTTCATTTCCGCTGGATGTCCACACCTTGCAGGCTCACAAAAGGGCATTCATGGACATAGCGGGCTTCCCCGGTGTTGTTGGTGTAATCGATGGGATGCACATCCGCATTATCGCACCATCAGAAAGCGAATACATTTTTGTTAACAGAAAGAGGTACCACAGCATCAATGCTCAAACTGTTTCCAGTGCTTTACGCTCGTCAACTTACTGAGCTAAGAGTAACATCGTTCCTCTGTCCAGTTGGGTTTTCGGGTTCTTTTACTGGCTTCCATTGCTGTTTGTTTGTTCCCTGGTTTATGCCAATCAACGCCGCTACTTATAGGCTACTGGGCAGCAATCACAGAAACTGTTGAAAGCTGAGCCATTTTCCCCGTTAATACCAAACAGATTAAGTATTATTTGGTATTAAGTATAGATTAAGTATAAACGTAAGTGAATAAATATAACAACTATCAGCATGTGAGCAGGCTACTGCGCAAGTAGGCCTGTAGTTTCAAACATTTTGTACACTACTTTTAAAGAATGACTTGCAATGTATTCAACAGAGATGTTCATTACACAACATAGTATTCATAGTTACACCATGCCTTAATAGAGACTAGATTCTATGATTAGGCCGATCGATTTCACTGTCCATTCTATGCCCATTATCACTAAGAGCGCACTTTTATTTCTTTTCTTTTTTTTTTTTGATCAACCAATCACACCTTCTAAAACAATGCGTCACACCTAGCAACGGGGTCAACCACACCTCCTCACTAAGATAAAAGTTTCTGTCCCTTCCTTGCTCAGAGTTGCTCTGAGGAGCTTCTTGAATCACTTCTAAGCTAGAACTCCTTGCTAGAAATGTTCAGGCTAAGTTAGGAGCTCTCTGAGAGTACTCTCAGAATCTTTATGAATACAGCCCCTGATTATTATAGCCAGAAAAAATAAATGTCACCATCCACAGTAAATCACAGTGAACCCAAAATGTGGTTTTCTACTGACCTTGTTCAAAATGAAACTTCAACAAGTCAAACCAGTGAATTCAGTGCAATGTTCCTTTAACCTTGTTTTGTTACTCTTCACTGTCAGTTTACTTTTGTTCAAACACAAATGTTCTTTTAACCTTGCTCTGCTATTGATCACTGCTGATGAACTTTACCACAAAAGACCTTCATTAATATTAAAGACAGCAGAAGAACTCTTCCAGAAGCTTTCAGTGATGCTTCATTACTTTGTGGGCCCACACACACACCCAAACAAGCTGGCAACCAGGGAACACAACCAGAAATAAGACAGACGTCAGGCTGCAGGCCTGGTGGAAGCTGGGGAGCGTGGCGGCCAAACACAGTTGAAGCCGGTTCACTTTGACCGTGCAGAAACAACAGGTGAGTTCTCACCGTAGTAGAGCTCAAGTCACAAGAGTCCCAGTAGGTCACCTCCAAGCTGAAGGGGAGACGCGGCGGGCTGATGGCAGGCTGACTGTGGAGGACCGGCGGCGGCAGACATCTTCTTTCTCCCTCGGTGGCCTCAGAGCTCAGCTAGCTGCTGCTCTCACTCTCACAAACAGTCACCGAGTCCAAACAGCAGCCTCAGTTTCACTCCTCAGAGCTGAAGGGGTAGCAGGTGGGTTAATGGACGACTGTGGAGAATTGTGGAAGAGAAGAAATCATCTGGAACGAGACTCAAAACTCAACTGTGTTAACAACAGGAGCTTTAAATAGTAGAATCACATGTTGAATCAGTTTCTGTGGGTTTTTATTTGGCTGCACAACATGAGTTTGTATAGATGGAGCCTCTGGTGGAGCTGCAGAGTTTAAGAGGTGACATCACTACGTCTTTATTGAAGCAGCAGCACGTTGTCATTAATATTAATGAGAGCTCTGTTTCACTTTGTGTATCTGACAGTGTTGAACCTGCATCCTGTTGGGTTCAGGTGTTTGGAGCTTCATTTTCTAAACCTTCTTCAGCTCTGAACAGATTATTAAACACTGAATGATTTCAAGCAGGAACATTGTCTTTTAAACTTACATCATTTATTCTTTATTCAGATTGAGGAACTGCAGGTTGTCAGAGATCAGCTGTGCTTCTCTGGCCTCAGCTCTGAAGTCCAACCCCTCCCATCTGAGAGAGCTGCAGCTGAGTCGGAACGAGCTGCAGGATTCAGGAGTGAAGCTTCTCTGTGATTTGCTGCAGAGTCCAGACTGTCGACTGGAGACTCTGAGGTGAGACACTGTTGTGAAAGTTGTGACACAATACTGCAGATATAATGTGTATTAATCAGGGATCAAACAGGCCCTTGACATCCTTGAAAGTTTTTCACAATAGAGATTAATTGAGTCATTGAAAATGCTGAAATGTATATATTTTGAAAAAACAGAAACAGAGGGTCTTTGTTGTGTTTTTGTCCACACTGCAGACTGGAGACTGTGAGGATCATAGTGAGTAGCAGTCTGTGTCTGCTGATGAGTCCATTTGTTGGTTTCTGAGGCTTTACTCTTTAAAAAACATTTAGCATCTTCGGTCAGCAGCAGTTGAAGGTTTGAGAGGAGATTGGAGCTTTGTGTTCCATCAGTCTGAGCGCTGAAGTCACACTGTCAAAAGCTGATATTCATCAGTGGTTCATCCATCAGCTGACCAGTATCGTCCAATCATATTCATACAGGTGTACAGCGTTTGAGTTCAGGGAATTAGTTATCTTCGTCACTGCTCAGATTTATTGAGAGAAGCAGCACAACTGTTTCTGACTAATCTAACTGAATGACTGTTGTCTATAAATGATCACTTATTTAATGTCAGTGTATTTTAAATGTATTGGTATACATATGTCTAGTTTCACAGATCATAAAGGTTCAACTGTCACAAAGACTGGAGTCCAGAAGATGAGCAAGTTGGAGGAGGAGGAGCACAGATCAGAGTCTCCAGGATCCAGCTGTGACAAGTCTGAAGAAAGATCTCCAGTCTTCAGTGATGAACCTGGACCCTCACACTTAAAGTTAGAAACTGTTTCTACTGTAAACTGACTTCAACTGCTCAACACCAAGAAATACAATGAGTATTGTACCTTACTGTTTATGAAGTAAAGTACATTTTCCCTCCATCTTCAGTCAGCAGTCAACATTACAGAACATAAACACCCGACAATGGAGGTCAGCTCCGCAGTTTACTGCTGCAGTCAGGTTGATAAACAGGAGTGGAGAACAGCACCAACTCTCTCCTCCAGAGCTGGAGGCTCTGAGCAGCTCAGCGCTTCAACACACAACACTCAACAAATCCCTGCAACACACAGACATGCTTTGCTGACAGTTGAATATTTTCAACTCACGCAAATCATTTGCATTGCCGGGCACTACTAGATGTGAATTTGCATCTATTCCCATTGACTTTGTATATAATGTTAACTGAGTCTGATCCTTTAACTGTTCATGAGAGATAACAGCTGTATTTGTGTTTCCTCCTGCAGGGTGGCTGACAGAGAAAACAGAGCTACACCTGACACACATGAAGGATGTGAGTTAAAGCTCTTGATTAACCCTGTTGTTAAAGGTTTATGATTGTTGCTCACCAAAGTGAGTTTGACCTCTGCTGAGTGTCTTCTTGTCCCCATTCATGTCTGTAATCTCCCAGCAGATCCATCCACATCAAAGACAGACCTGGATGTGTCTGAGGACGGCAGAGAGGAGAGTGAGGATGAAGAGGATCAGCTGTGTCCTGATGATCCACAGAGGTTGAAGCAGCAGCATCAGCTTGTGCCTCGAGAGCTTCTGAACACAAATGTCAGTTTTTCACTTCAACATCCTTCGTTGTAGCCCCTTCAGGGTTTAATGTTTCTGACCTTCTACATTCTACTGATATTAAACTACTAGCTGCTGTCCAACGTAGTCCTGCAGGCTTCACTTGTGCAGAATCAATAACTTAACAATAATAATAATATTGTGACAAGAGATAATGTAGTGATAAATAATTAATAAAGAGTGCATGTAGAAAAGACTGTGAAGCAGTCACCTGGACATTACTGGTAGAGTTCAGTGTTCAGTTTCTGCTCCCATCTCAGCATGTTCTCATGAACTCTTTTTGAATTTCAGGAGAAGTTATGTTTCACACCTCAACAGCTGATGGAGTCTGGAAAGACTTCATACAGGTAACTAAAACATAAAATACAGAATCCTTCAGCCTCGTCAACTCCTTTCACTTTAACTCAAAGTCAACTTCTTCTCCAAGCACTTCATTAACAAATAATGACTGTTTTTATTAGTTCTCTCAAGACTAAAGCTGGATAGTTTTTATATCTTTGTTATCCTACAGCCTGGTAGATGCTGTAATACAACGTACCAACAGATGTTATCTCAGGGCACCACTCCTCAAAAAGGACAAATGATAGCCAGCTGATACTAAAGTTTTAGCCCTTCAGACTGAAGAGTGTGAAAAAATGAACTTTGGACATCTTGTTTTAGTCTTCTCTCAAAAGGAGGCGGCAGTGTCCGATGTCAACAAAGCCAAACGTTACTCCACCCATACTGAATCTCTCTGGTCTCAAATCTCTCTGGCATGTTATACAAAGGGATATTCACATATTTTGCATCATTAGCTACTAAAAGAGTCCAGACATCCCAGTTCAAGTCTTTTCAAGGTTAGCAGACGTGTGCAAATCCTTGCTGTTAGTGTTTGTTGTCCCTAGATCAAATATTTAAAAAGTCTCCTATATTCTTGATATTCTGACTTCAACATATCAGGTAATGTACATTGAATCTTTCATTACAAACTCGGTTCCTTTGTTCTGTTTCCTGTGAGAGTCCGTGTAGAAATCCAGAGACAGCAGTCTGGATCGTGAGGCTGTAGAATTGTTGTGAATTCCTGTTAGATCAGTTGTTGGTATTTGACGTGCAGTTTGAGGTCACAATACCTGATCGATCACCTGAATGACCCATGATCTGTCTGCTGGACGACTGGATTCTCAGATTGAAGGAAGATTAGATTAAAACGTGTCAAACACAACATATGAGGTGACTGAAAACACAGAGTGTCTGCATGTCTCACTCACTCACTCAACACATCATTGGACCGATAGGCTGACAACTTGTTGTAATTGGCCCTTCTGTGTCCTGCAGGTTCAGGTGTCCTGGTCCAGGTGTGTTCCAGTGTGCTTTGACTGGACTGGTGTTTGTTGTGGCTCAGGAGGCGGAGCTGCTGTACAAGACTGTCCAATGGGATGAGAGCCTCCTCCAATCAGCTGGCAAGATGGCTGCAGGAACGCTGTTTGATATCAAGTGTTCAGAGGACGCTGCCATCAGTCAGCTCCACCTTCCACACTGTGAAATTATGGATGGTAAGAAAATCATTGAACTTTGTGAGTGAGAGATTTTTGTTTGAAAACATTCTAAAGTCACATTGGCGCCTCCTACAGACTTTAGAGTTCATTACAGCGTCAGTCTGAACAAACAGTATCCTGATTATTGGAGTGTTTTTAGAGTCTGAACCACTGTGGAGCTAAACATGTCAAGTTTGTCCTGAGGGGGGCGCTGGAATAAAATCTAAATTGTGACATATAGTAGAGACGATCTTAGTGCTGAGGAAATTTTGATTATTGATTGATAAAGACAATTAACTTTGAACAACAAATGCTAAATATTTTCATTTACTTCAATGTGAGTATTTGTTGCTTTTCTTTGTCTCATTAGATAGTAAACTCACCATCTTTGGGTTAAAACGTGTCCATTATTATTTTTAAAAGACTAAATGATTAAATCATCGATTGGAAAAAAAGTTTCACCACTAATAAAACTGACATTACTTTAATTTATTTGATTTAAGAAGAAAAAAAAGCACAGGGATTACTGTGTTTAAATGGCAGCTGTCTTGCAGTTGTAAAGCTTATGGATAAGCATGCTGAAATACATTGTTTGGAAACATGTTAAAAACAATGTATCTATTTTAAAGATACTTGTCCACATTTGTAGTCGGGCTGGTTAAAGGGCAAACAGAGAAGTCTTTTCCTTGGTGCACTTGATGCCAATCTGCCCATTAATATTTCATATTTGTTGATAAAAGTGGAAATGAAAGTTGTCTTTCCTTTTCTCCTCAGTTTGGAATAGGTAGTTCTCCCAGACTCAACCGTTTATCCCCTTTAGGCCTCACAGGAGCCCCAGCTGACTGAAAAGAGTCTGTAGTACAACAACAAGGACACAATCCCTCAGCAGCTTCCCATCCACCAACACTGGTGTTCAATAGGTTGCTCAATCTGGTCAACAGTTTAATTCTACAATGACTCGACTTGGTGTCCTGGAAATCCAATAAATTGAGGACTAACAGTGAGATTAGGTTGTTATCAGTAAAACAGAGTTTGACAGCTCTGTGTTTTCACAGCTCCTTTGCCTGATGGCCTGCTGTCTGTCGTCCACATCACTGATGATGGACTGAGCATCATCCAGCCGCTGGAGCTTACAGACACTCATGTGGTTGTCCAGGTCCCTCACCTCTCTTGCTTTGGCCCAGTCTGGAGTAGATTTTCAAGGTTGTGGACGAAACCAGTAAGGGGACAAGTTCTGCTGTTCCTTGGACCACCAAACCCAAGAAAACAGAGACAAAAACTAAACGTGTTTCTCCTGCCGAGGAACATCGATCTGGGCAAGGTAAAGCTTCATGTTACAGCCGTCAGTCCAAACTTGTCAGATTAAGTTTCTCTCGTCTGTCTTAATGAACTTTAAATGTATGTGATCAACCTCATTTTGTGCGGAGATGTATTGAAAGCTTTATCTGAAGTTAATGTGAATATGAAGTTTGAGACACACCAGGTGTCTCAATCTCCACCTCCAGCTTCTTTGTTTTTTGGATGAATTGGTTTTGTTTTATGTTGGCCTTCAGCACTTACCACCTAGTACAGGCTCTGGTTTTCTGAATCGAGGACCCATTTTTGTTTATATTGCCATCTGCTGAAATCTCCCCTACATGTTAAATCTTATACAGTTTGGTCAGTGATCAAAAGTTAAGATGCTATCAGTGACAATCTTTGACTTGCTATCCCAGATTAGGAAAAGTAAATAAGAGGATCATTTCTATATTGTTGAATGTAAGCGTGTCTCTCCAAATGTCCCTCAGACTGAGTTCCTCCATATAGTGATGGATGGTTTGTTTACTTCTAGAAAGAGAATGATCGATCCCTGGAGGAGTTCCCGTCTACAATGTAGCTACCAGACAGAGATGAGATTATTTATGGAGCACAGATATTTATCAGGTTCAGTGTTTTAGTATTAAGTTTGTCCTGTATAAACACTGTATCTACTGTACCTTCAAGCCTGGTCTTTACTTAGTTTTGTCACATAAAATGGTATAGATTTATGGATAAAATAAGGATGCCTCTTTTCCCACACTGGTCTCTTCTGCTCATTTTAGCGTTCAGATGTCTTCTGCTTCACCTGGTTTGTTGAAGATGAGAAGTTGGTCATTGTGCCATTGGGGGTGCTGTGTCATTGTTCTGATGGCCCATCATTGTGTTATTGGGTTTTTTGAATAATGGGCTGTGAGAACAACGGGCAGGAATCAGTCAACCTTTTATTTTACAAACTGAGATCACAGGATAAACCCTGTAATTTCAATGTCTCAATGTTCTGATGTCTCTTAAGGTGAAGGAGCAACAGAAACCTAATGTGAATATCGAGACAACCTCCAACTGCAAAGAACTCATCAAAGATCAGACTTACAGTGTTCACTGTCCTGAGGCCAGTGACATTCAGCCTCCAGTGAGTATTTTAAATAACAATCTTTTGTAGTCTGCTGATGTGATTCATCAGACTGCTCTTGGTCACCTGTAGTTTACTTTGGTTTTTCAGGAAGAAGAGTTTGAACTGGACTTTGGACCAAATTACTACCCAACATTTGAGATCCGCCTGCCTACAAACACAGAAGAAGTGATTCTAATGGTCAAAGACCAACGACAGACGGAGGTCTGGAAGCGTAAAGTTGATCTGACTGGTAAAGTCTTTATTCACCTGCAGCATCACTCAGCCTGATATTATGTTGTTAACGAGTTTAATAGAATAAAGCAACAGTCAGTTCGTTCTTACTCGGCTTCAGGTTGCTCTTTAGTCCAAATTCATCCTGAAGTCTCGTTTTCATCAGTTTTGAGGGATCTAATTGGTCTTGGAGCTCCAGAACCAGTGTGTACAAAACAATGAATAACTGACAGTGTGTTAGTGTTGGAAGCTACTTATCTGCTGAATGTTCATCTCCCTCGACTCAGTGGAGCCTCATAGTGAGTTTCAGCTCGCTGCTTATCTGTCCAGACAACTTTACTGTTCTGGTTCACTCTCAGTGCTGATGCAGACGCAGGTGTGGAGTCATAGGAACACAGGTAGGAAACAGCAAAAGTGCAAACACCACAAAAACCCAGAAAACACATAAAATACAAATAAAAGGAGACAAAAAATGACAGAACCATGACAGGGTATCAGGACTGGGGCAGGAGGCTGGTGAAACTGATTTAGGAACTGACATGGCGTTGGCAGTCTCAGGAAAAGGCTCAGCACAAGATGGGGTGTCAGCCGACCCAGGAGCAGGAGAGGCTCTGGCTACGATCCCAACTCAGAAATAGATGCAACATTGCCAGATCGAGAAACAGGAGAGGAATCAGCAGACCCAGAGACAGGAGAGGTGATGTTTCCATTGAAGTCCTGTGTGTTCTGATGCAAGAACACACAGGACAAAAGCCAAGACCCCTGGTGGAGGAACTGTGAGGATGTTATGTTCGACGCCCTACTAAGGTCCAGACAGCCAATGCTCAGGGTCGCTAACGGGCTAATGAGGCAGATGCAGGGCAAAAGTAGGAAGGAAAAGCAGGCTGGGTAGAAACACAGGAATACAGGAGGTAAACAATCCAAACTACAAAGACGCTGCAAAACCCATGGAAACACATAAAACGCAAATAAGAAATTGTCATCCACACATCATCAACACATTTGTTGAAGTACAATGTCACTGATGATGTAGAATCCTCAAGATTGTTGTGGCTGTCTGAGGTGGCAACATCTCTGAGCATGTGCAGTCTGTAAACTCTCTGAGCAGATCATCATTTCATTAAGCTGCTGTGGCTCAGGAGGCAGAACAGTCATCCACTGATCCCAAAGTCTGCATGTCTGCAGTCCACATGTCAAAGTGTCCTTGGTCAAGATACTGAAACCCAAATTGTGTGACACCACATTGAACACTGGCTTGTGTTATAAAGCTTTGACTGGTTTAAAAGTGCCACATGTAACATTTACATGCTTCAATGGTGGCAGAAATATAGCAAATAAAAAACAAAGTTTGAGAGAGCCGCTGACGGCCGTCATCATGGCGAGTCCAACACTGACGGTACTGCTTAATGGAAGATGTGACTGACGGTCAGGAAATAAGTTCTCCATCTATGTAAACAGAGAACTAACAGTATGTTGATGGATTAATACAAAGATAAGAAGCTCCATCATGAAACCTTAATGTGAAAAATCCCTTGCTGATTTTTTCTCAGATTTCTCTGATACAGAAACATTTCTGCTCCGATAATCAAAGTATGCTTTCATTTCAGTTGAGCTTTTACTTTTTTTTTGCAGACTACAGAGTCCCAGCAGAGGACAGAGCCCCAGCAGTGGACAGAGTCCCAGCAGTGGACAGAGCCCCAGCAGTGGACAGAGCCCCAGCAGTGGACAGAGTCCCAACAGTGGACAGAGCCCCAGCAGTGGACAGAGCCCCAGCAGTGGACAGAGTCCCAGCAGAGGACAGAGCCCCAGCAGTGGACAGAGTCCCAGCAGAGGACAGAGTCCCAGCAGTGGACAGAGTCCCAGCAGAGGACAGAGTCCCAGCAGAGGACAGAGTCCCAACAGTGGACAGAGTCCCAACAGTGGACAGAGTCCCAGCAGAGGACAGAGTCCCAGCAGTGGACAGAGTCCCAGCAGAAGACAGAGCCCCAGCAGTGGACAGAGTCCCAGAAGAGGACAGGCTGCTCTCTGTTCGGACAGAGTTTGTAAAACGAGTGTCTGGACCTGTTCTCAACCAAATTCTGGATAAACTTCTCACAGATGGATATATAAACGATGAAGAAATGCAGAATTTCAGAAGACAAGACAGAGTCACAGCAGATAGAGCACGAGACCTGGTCGACACAGTGCGAGCAAGAGGAAGTGTAGCCAGCTCAGTCCTGATCGCTGCTCTCTGTGAGGTGGACGACCATCTAAGGCTCACATTGTTTACATGAGTTGGTTATTCATTGGTTATACATATTGCATACCCACATTTTCTTTGCTATAAATGTTATGTGAGCATAGCCAAACATTAACGTTAGCATTTGCCTGCGGTATGCAGTTATTTGTAACGACTATAAAATGGAACAATACAATTCAAAGTGTAATATTACAACTTAAATGACAAATACGGTTTAACAAGAAATTAAAAACAACAACATTTGTTCGAAAGTAACATTTCCATCTTTCATTCTTCTTCGTATGAATCCAGTAACACTGTTAAATAGGGAACATCCCAAATTCAGAGCTTTTAACCCTCTCATATATACACATACACATATTATAGTACTGATTAATCAAACACTCCTTGACATGATATAGACTCCATAAGTTTGACAAATATTAAGTCAACATGACACAGTGCAGGTAGGATTGTGGCCGACCCCTCGAGGAGGCTGAGGTCCATCAGGACCAAAACCTCACACCTCATGAACAGTTTCTTCCCCTCTGCAGATGGAGATCCTTAACAAGTCCCGGGACCCCGACCCCCACTGACACTGACTCTTGCAGTCATCTCCACCACCGTCCTTAAATCTATGCATTACAATAATGCAGAATTTGTAAATGTTTTAATAATTTTTAACAATCTTTTACTTTTTATCTCTTTTTTCTCATTACTGTACAGTTCTTCCGTCTTTATCATCATCCCACACTTATGTCTCTGTTTGTTTATATTGTATATATAATATTCACTGTCTGTTTATTGTTATTGCATTCACTTAGTCACCGAGACAAATTCCTCGTTTGTGTAAAACTCTTCTTGGTAATAAACTTGATTCTGATTCTGATATGACTTGTGCACATCAAAACCTTGTTTATGGCAGGTTGTAAAACAGAATATAGTCCATTATACTGTCACACAAAAAATAAAAACAAATTTCAACTATAATTTGTTGATTAAACTTCAGAATATGCAAAATACATTTTTGATTTTACTGCTTTCGTCCTTTTATACTTTCTGATCAGTCCATTCGATGGCAACTACTACAATGTCTGAATCATTTCTTTTGTAAGTACATTTCTCAGAATGGGTCTGATGCAACAAACCAATACAATGATTATAACCAGGATTATCAGAACTGTTGTTCCTATTTTAGCAAACACTGCACCTTTGAAGCGAACCAACCCCATGATTCTCCCTCCTGCATTCTGTTACTTCCTGTCTTAGTTCTTTAAGTTTAGACATCGCAGCGGTGAATGATCCACCTGTAGCTGTGTTCTCAGGTGCAGCATTGTTTTCCAAACATGTGACAGACTCCACCTTTTTCAGCCGATATCCAGTCTAAAGCTTGTCGGTTCTGCTGAGCAGCCCCACTGGTTTCATGCAATTGCTCTCCAAGAGCCTCATTCGTGTAGTTTATGAACCGCTGGTGAATGAAATGGACATAGTTAATCCAGTCAGCATTTCTGTTTGGTGTGATCCAAAAGAATATAAATTCAAAGTCTGTTTGAATTTCATTTCTTGCCTCTCACAGCAGGAGTGCATCTCCTTCACACACTTGGACCTGTGGTACCTCTCCTTCACACACTTGGACCTGTGGTACCTCTCCTTCACACACTTGGACCTGTGGTACCTCTCCTTCACACACTTGGACCTGTGGTACCTCTCCTTCACACACTTGGACCTGCGGTACCTCTCCTTCACACACTTGGACCTGTGGTACCTCTCCTTCACACACTTGGACCTGTGGTACCTCTCCTTCACACACCTGGACCTGCGGTACCTCTCCTTCACACACTTGGACCTGCGGTACCTCTCCTTCACACACTTGGACCTGCGGTACCTCTCCTTCACACACCTGGACCTGCGGTACCTCTCCTTCACACACTTGGACCTGCGGTACCTCTCCTTCACACACTTGGACCTGTGATACCTCTCCTTCACACACTTGGACCTGCGGTACCTCTCCTTCACACACTTGGACCTGTGATACCTCTCCTTCACACACTTGGACCTGTGGTACCTCTCCTTCACACACCTGGACCTGTGGTACCTCTCCTTCACACACTTGGACCTGCGGTACCTCTCCTTCACACACTTGGACCTGCGGTACCTCTCCTTCACACACTTGGACCTGTGGTACCTCTCCTTCACACACTTGGACCTGTGGTACCTCTCCTTCACACACTTGGACCTGCGGTACCTCTCCTTCACACACTTGGACCTGTGGTACCTCTCCTTCACACACCTGGACCTGCGGTACCTCTCCTTCACACACTTGGACCTGCGGTACCTCTCCTTCACACACTTGAACCTGCGGTACCTCTCCTTCACACACTTGGACCTGTGGTACCTCTCCCTCACACACTTGGACCTGCAGTACCTCTCCTTCACACACTTGGACCTGCGGTACCTGTCCTTCACACACTTGGACCTGTGGTACCTCTCCCTCACACACTTGGACCTGCGGTACCTCTCCTTCACACACTTGGACCTGCGGTACCTCTCCTTCACACACTTGGACCTGCGGTACCTCTCCTTCACACACTTGGACCTGCGGTACCTCTCCTTCACACACTTGGACCTGTGATACCTCTCCTTCACACACTTGGACCTGTGGTACCTCTCCTTCACACACTTGGACCTGTGATACCTCTCCTTCACACACTTGGACCTGTGGTACCTCTCCTTCACACACCTGGACCTGTGGTACCTCTCCTTCACACACTTGGACCTGCGGTACCTCTCCTTCACACACTTGGACCTGCGGTACCTGTCCTTCACACACTTGAACCTGCGGTACCTCTCCTTCACACACTTGGACCTGCGGTACCTCTCCTTCACACACTTGGACCTGTGATACCTCTCCTTCACACACTTGGACCTGTGGTACCTCTCCTTCACACACTTGGACCTGCGGTACCTTCTCCTTCACACACTTGGACCTGTGGTACCTCTCCTTCAAACACTTGGACCTGCGGTACCTCTCCTTCACACACTTGGACCTGTGATACCTCTCCTTCACACACTTGTATCAGTCTGTCGCTGATGGAGCTGCCCAGTGCTGTGATAGTGACCTGCAGTGGGCGGGACTCCTGCAGCGATGACAGCTTGTCCATCATCCTGCTCTCTCCCACCACCTGCACTGGGTCAAGAGGATCCCAGGATGGAGCTGGTCTTCTTGATAAGTTCATCAAGTATCCTCCTTTCTCCTGCCGAGATGCTGCTGCTCCAGCAGACTACTATATGCTGTTTTTGTTTTGAACAGCATAAGCAGAATAAGACAGAGCCACATACTTTGTTTCAACAAAATAAAATAAAAATATATTGAGGAACAGCTGGATGCAGGTACTTTTTTTCTTAATGTAGCTGTATTATCCAGGAAAATATTAGTTAAAGCTAAGTATCGGATTCGGGACTCGGTATCGGCATTTACTAAATATTAAAAGACTCGGAACGGGATCGGGGTAAAAAAAACCTGATCGGGACATCCCTAGATAAAACATCACAGGCCAACATTTATGACCAGACAACATAGGTATTGACTGACATCATTTTTTTTTATCTATATATATTTTTTACCTTTGGCTTTATTGACAAGACAATTGAAGACATGACAGGAAACAGGTTGACAGAGAGGGGGAGTGACATGCAGCAAAGGGCCCCAGGCTGGGACTTGAACCCGGAGCCACTGCAGTGAGGACAAAGCCTCTGTACATGGGACGCTGCTCTACCAACTGAGCTAAATGGCGCCCCTGACATTGATTTCTTTAATGTTAACATATACTATATAGACTTCTTCTGCTTCACAGCTAAATTGGTGAACTGGAAAGCCAGTATATCGTGTCGTGTTAGCCCTGCTAACTTTAGCAGGGAATGTTTTCTGGTGGTAAGTTCAGTTCAGCTTGTGCTCTCCAGCAGCTCAATCAGACAACTACATGTAGATCCAGGTTGTTCTGGATCAGTTCTCACAGGGACCTGGTTTGATGAAGAGCAGTTTGACTGAACCTAAAACCTGAACCTCCAACGAGGGAGACTCAATGTTCTGAACAAAACAGGAATAAACACAATATCCAGCCAAACTTAGAACAGTTTTAATTCAATTCACTAAACAGGACTATGAACTCTGAAACCAGTAAAAGGCAAACAGACAATGAAGACAATGACTGACATCATAAACATCATCTAAACATGTTTTCAGGGAGATGAACATTTTCAGCTCAGCTACATGACAGTCCTGTGAATACAGCTGAAAAAATCACAGTACAGCTCAGGCAGCAGCTCGACTATATTGTCTGGGCCACATGGAGTGCATACCTCCGCCAAGGCCCTGCAGTCCCCTTTAATTCAGTCAATCCCAATCAAATATCAAACTTGATAGCCCTGTTTAAATTGAACTCACTCATAGATACCATCTCCCTAGACACCAGATTTTTTATCATAAAGCATTATTGCATTATTCTCTGAGAAATCAACAAAGATGTAGAAACACGCCCTATCTCACAATGTTGAAGAAAGTGAACTAAAACTCCTGGATCCGTCTCTTTATCCGGATCTTTACCAAAAGTTAATGGGGTCTGTTCTGGGCTGAGACCCATCTCCATCCAACTTTGACTGAAATCTCTTCAGTAGTTTTGTTAAATGCTGCTGACAAACCAAGCAAACAACATACCAACTAACAAACCAACCAACAAACAAACAAGCCAATAGACAGGAGAGGAAACCTCCTCACTGGAAGGGTTGAAAACCTTAAACCATATCAGTCTGTCATTACTCTTCTTTAAGTTAATGAAGTCATCTCCGTAGCTGATGATGTCTCTCAGGGCGCTCAGGATCAGCGTGTCAACGTCGCTGTTGATGTTGATTTCTTGATGATAGTTCTTCACAGGGAAGATGCAGTTCATGGGAATTCCCACATCTGCACTGAACTTCTCCATCTACATGAAAAACACATCTGTTCAGATTACAGCTCAGAACAATAAAAGCTTTCGTGCTCACAGCACTGATCCGAGAACAGATCACAGCTGGAGCGATACTGACCTCATACAGTACATGACTTGTTGGCCAGACATGACTGATCCATAATGCACTTTAAAATTGAGGCATTATGTTACATAATGTTGCTCAAAGGTAAGCGAGGCAACAAGGCCCGAACAATGACGGGTTTGAGATCATTTCACAATGATTTCCCATCATTAATATTATTAGGAATTGGCTGGTATGGTATCAGATTGTTTGTAGTAATTGTAATCATTTGTATTAGTAATTTAACATACCTGTTCCTTCATGGACTGGGCCTTGTAGACATTCTTTAAATCTGCTTCGATTTCAGGAGAGACTTCATCAATTTTGGTGAGAATGGCCACTTGAGGAATATCTGCAAGATAACAGGAAACTGTAGCTGACACAAATCCATCACAGCTGCTGTTTCTCTTGTTATTATTCTTTTTCCATTTTATTTATGTAATTTATTTTTTAGGCAGTGTGATCTGTTAAAAAAAAACAGTGTAGAGTGTTCTCACCCAGATCACTGGCTTCCATCCGGATGTCCCGAATCTTCTGCTTAGTTTCATCTTTCATCACAGAAAAATTGGTGGCATCAATGACACAAACCAGAATGTGAACTTTGTCGTTAGTTTTTGGGTGTTTGTTGTAGAATGGATTATACTCTGACAGCTTAGAGTCAGGATCGAACTGGAAAACAAATTTAAATCCAGTCAAAGGAAAGTTGTAATATGTCCGGTATAAGTGAGAATATAATTGAAAGGAATCACATTCATTTTGTGGAAGATACATGTGCAGCGGCTGTACCTTGTAACCATCCTTCACATGTCCCTTCAGAGCCAGTTTGACGTCGTCCACAGGGACTCCTTTCTTTGATTCCAGGCCCATGATGTCATTGAAGACAAAAGGGTAAAAGGACTGTTGGTCTCCTTTTGGGATCTTGTAGGTCGTGTACTGTAAAGCACAAATGGAGAAAACTGCAGGTAATATAATCAGTATGAAACAATAGACCCACAGATACCCAGCTAGCACAAAGTAAACTGCAAACCCTCTCCTTAGATCAACGATTAAGCACTTCACCAAAACAACCTTTATCAACTCTCATCCCCGCATTCATAATTTCCAAACTGGACTACTGCACTAGCACTTGCTATTATTTTTGGATGAAGAGCAGCAGACTTTGAGACCATCACGGCCCACGGCATCTTTTGACCATCCAACCTGACTGATTGGACCGCCCCAGGGAGGAAGAGAGTCAGAGTAAGATTCATGCTAATCCAATTGGTTTAAGGCTGCTCCTGGTTAATGTCTGGTCACAGGAAAGGAAAATGTACAAAATGGGACTAAGACTGGCAAAACAATGTGAAAAAATCAGAGACCTGTCTCCACCACATCTTCACAGAGGCCTGTCTTCAACACAACACCCAGAATCATCTTTACAGAGACCTGTCTCCACCACAACACCCAGGAACATCTTTACAGAGACCTGTCTCCACCACAACACCCAGGAGCCTCCACTAAGTCTGAGTGAAGATGATGTGGTGGATGGATGAACATATTAAGTGTGTAACTTTGACACCAGATGCTGTGAAGCACTCATAGTTGCCTTGATGTAACCGGACCTTAAGGTTTCATAAAGGTTTGCAAAGTGTTTGTATGAAATGATAAATACTGGGTGCTTCCTTTATCAACACGAATGTTCTTCATACCTTTCGGGTAAAAGATAGAGAAGAGGTGTTATCCACCAAAGCCTGTGTGCACATTCTGCCTCGTAAGACACTCTGGACGGAGTTGATGAAACTGGACTTTCCAGCACCAGCCGGTCCATAAAGAAGAATCCTGAGCTGATGTCTTTCAGTAGGAGGTTTGTAGTTTTTCACATGCTGTAGAGCGCTGGCTTTGTCTCTGCTCAGGGAAGGAAACATGCAGCACATTAGACTTCACCAACAACAGTCAATAATTATTTAGGATGTTACTGTAACACATGGAGCCCAGTAATCTCAAATAATTAGGGATGGGCTGAATACTCAGTACAAGCAAGTATCTGGTACAGATTAAGTACTTTCTACGAGTGTCTTACGAGTAAAATGGGTCAACATCCGTACATGAAATGGAGGAATAAATCATCCGGTGTGTCCACATTGCTCTTTACTTCTACAATAGGTCAACTCAGCTGAGTGCTTTTCACCAAAAATACACTCCCAATACATGTGTCTGTTGGCATATGGTTGGCCTGACACTTTTTTCTCACTTTAGCTAATAAAAATAATGAATAGTGTAATATTAGCCTACATATTAAAGTGTTTTGTAAGCGATAATTAACATTGTGTTTATTAAGTTCATTAAAAAGTGTTTTATCTTTCTACGTATACAGATACAGACAATTTTGCTGGTTAAATCAACCCCACAGGAAGATTGTCAGGCTTTGAAGCCAGTTTTCGTAGCGTCCACAGCGTGTCATTACAACGTCACCTGATGCGCTGTAGCACAAAAAGACTTTTTCTCATAAGCTTACATCGTAAAAGAAGCATCTGTAGGATGGCGGATAAATTGTTTTGAGCATGATAACCCCGCAAAATTACTCACTTCACTGTTATAACTAGAGTCAAGAAGAGCCGTATGATTAAATAATTTTATCCCCATTCAAGTTAGCTGGCTTGGTCGGCAGAAGTCTCTTTGGGCTCCACAACCGGAAGACCTGGGTATTTTTATATCTGGGAAGTCAAGTTTTTTGGCTTCAAAAAGAGAGTCTTCTCAGAAAGAACTGAACAGTAATCCATCACTACAAGTTAACTTGTGCTGTGAAAATGCATACACACTTACCCCCAGTTTATTTCCCTCCATGGTTTGCTGAAAACTGACAAATACATGATACATGTTTAGATGAGACCAAAGATCATGAAAATGTACAGCACCAAATTGGTAATTTTTCCAGAGATAAGAACTTTTTAAAACAATCTTACGTGGAGGAGGTTGTGGAGTAGGTTTCGGCTGAGGTTGTGGAGGAGGTGGAGAAGGTCTGGACTGTCTTTGTCCCATCGCTGGAGAATAAAACAGTAACCTTTTACAATAAAACTCAAGTTTGAATGAATTCTTTACTATTTGAAGTTAAATAGCTGGACACTGTGGTAGAAAATCTGTAAAATTAATGATGAATAACATTTCATCAGTTGGACACTGTAGGCTCAAACAGGGGCGCAGATAGAATTTTTGAACTGGGGGGGACCAAGCTGTCAGCAAATGATTTCAATTCAATACGTTATTTTTGTGTAATTTGGGCTTTAACTAGCGCTCAAGTAGTTACTTTCGTAATAGCCTATGGGCCAATGGTTTGCACTAAAAAGCCATTGGAGAATTCTTATTTGAAATCATGGATAAACACCAATGAACATGTTAAACAAAGGCCGACCTGACCAACACTAGCCATACATGATGAAACTGTTATTTGTTATCACCCACCAAAACTTCATGCCTTTAAATGCAAAATATGTTTTATTTAAACATTTGTGTATGAACTCAGAAGTGTAAACAACAACATATTTACATAAATAAAAATAAGTATGTATACTGTAAATGAAATTCACATTTTAAATGATAATAATTTGAACTGAAATCACCCACTCTGTCATAATAGACAATAGTCTGATCAACAGGCACAGACGCAGCTACCAGTTCCTCTTTAGGACCCTGGGGAGTGAGAGTCGTGCCTTATGGTGTGTTCTCTTTACACTGAAAGTCGGAACTTGGAGCTCGGAACAACGTAACCCCAGAGTTGAGTGCTCCCAGCGCTTCCCAGCCTTACAAACGTACAACAAAACATGTAACTTCTGTTTACGTGAGTAGCAGATAACATGAATTCTGTCGGGCTGGTGAGATTAATCCGACTCTCCGAGTTGGAGATCCGACTTCACGGGGGTTCTGATTAAAATTCTGACTTGGAGATCCAGAAATTCCAACATTCGTGTACAACTGGAATGGCCCATTAGTCGTAGCACACAAACGCCGGTTCTCAATGTGCGCTGTAATGTAATTTAGTCTAACTAACGGAACATTAATCCTCTGTTTTACCAGCGATGTTTGTCGCTTTATGTAGGGACAGTGGGGGGGGACGGATCGGGGTCACTATGAATCTGAGGGGGTCATATCCCCCCCGTCCCCAGTGCCATCTGTGCGCATGGGCTCAAAGTGACTGCAGCAGAATCATTGTGTACTTATTACGATAAAACCTCAAAACCTAATTTTTGGTCGAATAAAGGTTTAGAAACCTACATGATTAAAGAAAAACACAAAATAACTGTTTAGAGTAATGAAAACATGCTCACCGTCTTCACGAAGGCAAACAGAATATCCTCAGTGCTTCACTGAAACAATGAGCTCAGTATCTTAATGACCGTACAGTAAAGTGATCAGACAGAAAGCACAGGAACAAAGTCCAGGACTAAATATTGACCTTGAACTAGTTGTGGTTATGTTACAGTCAGTTATGTCATCACAGTACATTCTACTTTCATTTTCATCAAGTTTTCTTAATATTTCTTATTGTTTCTGAATGTTTTAAGGTCTAAAGCTGAAAGAGTTTGTCAGTGCAGCACATTAAGTCAAAGCAGATTGAAAGAAGCAGCAGCATTTATCAGCTGCTGAGCTTCTTGCTGTTTTATGACCGTATTCAGATGATAAGCGACACCACTGTACAAATTATTGACAAGATGAGGGCCAGATTCCAGTCTGATGCTTTCACCCTCTCGCTCTGTGATGGAGTGTGACTGCAGCTGTGGAATCTAATATATTCTACTCATATTTATTTTGTATTTACATTTTTCATATTATTTCTCTACGCTCTACATGACCCTGTTAATCACCTTGGATCAATAAAGTAACTGATTTCTGATTTTAACATCACACTAAGTTTGAGGAAGGAAAAATTATGAATTGAATAAATAAAAACTTGTGTTGTTGGTCACATTTGTTTTGTTGTTGAACATTTTTCATTCTTCTTATATTTTTAAAAATATAAAATATTTTATAATAAATTTTAAAAACACACTAACATTAGTTTCAGTTACACAAAAGGACGAGTGAGTGTGATTTCAGTTTAACTATACGATTTAAAACTTGGATGTTTTAGCTCTTTGATGTATTTATCACATTTGACTTTAATCTCGGTGGATAAACATTATTAAACATATATTAAATGAGTTTGATGACAAACACTGATCTATGACACAGTTCTAACAGGATCAATACACGTTTGTCTCGAAGTGTCTCGAGTCTCTCGCGTTTACTTTCGTGTTCATCGAGCTCTTTATCTCTGGACCCGAACGGGTTTCTGGTTCTTCCGTTTACTCCTGATTATTTCTCGGCACAAACTCACACACGTGTCTGATGATGACACAGAAGTCATACTAAAGAAGAACTGTGTTTACAGCTAACTGCTACATTAGCTAACACACTGAACACGTACCTGCTGCTGTCAGGCAAAGTGAAAGTAAAGTGAACAAGGAGGAAGTTCAGCTTCCTTATATGGTCCGAGGAGGGGCAGCAGCTGATTGGCTCCCAGGAGCAGAGCCGGTCCGGTCTGGACCTCTCTGGGTCCCTGAGCTGAGCTGAGCTTCATCAGGGGTCCTCCAGAACAAGTGGACCTGTACAGAACACAATGAACTATAAACTAGAAATATTTATTAAATAGAATATTTGATGTAATGTGAAAATCAATTAATCCTCCTCACATACAAAATATATACAAAGAAATATATATATATATATATAGACACACACATATTTCATTGTCTCTGTACTTCTACTGTGCACAATGACAATAAAGTTGAATCTAATCTAATCTATGTGTGTAATTTATGAATATATACACACGTATACATATGAATATAGACTATATTCTATACACACAATACTATACATGGTCTATATACAATAGACAACTGATACATCTATTTATTCATGTATTTGGAAAGTGGTATAATAATTGGTATAATAATTGGTATAATAATTGGTATAATAAAAGCCGATCAGTCGTCTGTAAACTGTGTTGGACTCACATCATCAAACTACCTCAGCAGGAAACACATGAAACACGGTGAAAATGAGACAGCAGCCATTTGAATGTTGTCAACAATCAGCTGTTTGTACCTGATGCTGATGATGTCACTCATCAAACTGATGGATAGAAGTGGTCCTTCAGCTGTAATGATGTGGTCCGGCCTGTGGGAGGCGCTGTGAACATGTGATGAGCGCAAAAGTCCAGGATTGAGGCTGAGGAGGTGGAGCTCCACAGACTGAAGTGAAATGAGCCTTTAACACGTGAGGATGATGTTTTTAATGACACGAGTTAACAGAACCTGCCACAGAGGCAGACTCTCACCTTTTATAGATGTTTTACAACATTTAAAAATATTTATTCTATTATTTAGTGACAGAAACACAAACTCAGTCACAGTCAAAGGTTTAAAAAGCATCAAAATACCTCAAATTTTACAATTATTTATTCACACACTCATTTAAATCTGTAAATTAAACCCTAAAGCATCCAATAATGTCAGAATGTTTTGATAATGTGATAAAATTTGCACTTAACTTGTCCAATAATGTGATAAATTTAGGATCCATTTTAAAATCCTTTTATTTGCTTTTAAATCCCTGAATGGTCTTGCCCCGCCCTACCTCTCTGAGCTTCTGAACCCTTATAAACCCGCCCGCTCTCTCAGGTCAGATGATCAACTGCTCCTGAGTATGCCAAAAACTAAGCGGAAGCTCAGAGGGGACCGTGCCTTTGCTGTGGCGGCTCCTAAACTGTGGAATGATCTGCCTCTGCATGTTAAACAGGCCTCTTCCCTACCTGTTTTTAAATCCCTTCTAAAAACCCATCTCTTCTCTGTGGCCTTTGACACCTGGTAAGATGTCGACTGTATTACTTGACTTAATTTCTTATTTTGAAACCCTTTTATTACAAGGCTATTATGTTTACTCATGTTTTATGCCTTCTAACTTATTGTTGTTTTTATATGTAATTTTGCACCTATGTGAGCTGTTATGTCTTATATTTATGATGTCTTATTTATTTTGTCTGTACAGCACTTTGGTCAACTTTGGTTGTTTTAAAGTGCTTAACAAATAAAGTTGGATTGGATTGGATAAATCTGATGATGTAATGCTGTGGACAGGTGATGGAACAACCCACCTGACAACATAATCAATAAATATGTTATAACATTATCTATCTGGACATTGTTTTATAGTATTTGTGAAGTTTTTGCATCATTGGCTTTTATTACATTTTCAGGAAATTATATTTTCAGGTGCTACAAAGCCTCGAATATGTGAATGATAAACATGAAATTAAAGTTATCTGAGCAGCCTGTCATGATATTACGACGGAGTATTAGGGCCAGACTAAGAGAAAAAAAAATATTTTGGAGGGCAAATTATGAGAATAAAGTCAAAATATTACGAGAATAAAGTCGTAACATTACGAGAATAAAGCCGTAACATTACGAGAATAAAGTCATAATATTACGAGAATAAAGTCATAATATTACGAGAAAAAAGTCATAATATTACGAGAAAAAAGTCAAAATATTACGAGAATAAAGTCGTAACATTACGAGAATAAAGTCATAATATTACGAGAAAAAAGTCAAAATATTACGAGAATAAAGTCGTAACATTACGAGAATAAAGTCATAATATTACGAGAAAAAAGTCAAAATATTACGAGAAAAAAGTCAAAATATTACGAGAAAAAAGTCAAAATATTACGAGAATAAAGTCGTAACATTACGAGAATAAAGTCGTAACATTACAAGAATAAAGTAGTAATTTTAATGAGAACTCTTCCCGCTGCGTTAGAATGAGGAATGTTGAGCATCACTTGAAGAGTTGCGGCTGCTGGGCTCAGGCTAAGGCGACTGTTTGGTTGAGCTGGTCACGTCAGATCTGAACTCTATCGAAGCTTTTATCTCATTAAAACGACTTTTTTCCCCTTGTATTATTATTACATTATTCTCGTATTATTACGACTTTATTCTCGTATTACGACTTTATTCTCGTAATTTCCCCCAAATTTTATTTATTTATTTTTTTTCCTCTTAGTATGGCCCTAATACTCCGTCGTATGATTTGGAGTTTCTGGGTGGATTTTCTGTGCTTGTTGTGTTTTTTCATTTTGCCTGTGTGTTTCAGTCCAGCTGAAATGTTCTGGCTGCTCTGCCTTCGTTGCCAGATTGTTTCTTCTCTACTACGTGGTAGATCAGACCTTTGAAGCTCGAGAGAATTTGTATGCTTATGTTTTTGCTCTCCGGCGAACTAACCCTGTCTCTCCTGGTCTTCTCAAACTCCAGCCTCACAAGATAGATAGATAACTTTATTAATCCTGAGGGGAAGTCAGGTCATCATAGAAAGCCTCCAGCCTTTATCCTTAGTACCTCTGCCACTCGTCTCAGTCCTCCCTGCTTACTGTCCTTGCGAGCGAGCCTACTTGAGCTCCACTCTGCACTTCAACCCACCGGTCCAGCACTCACCTGAGCTCGACCTCAAGTAACCCCTCTGGCTCACCTGTGCCATTACCTGAGCTTTTTGTCAATAAATTAATTTAAACTGTTGTGGCAACTGAGAATCAGTCGCTTGTCTAGTGCAGATGAGAGTTGGTCAAAACGCCAAGGTCGACACAATATTTATTTTCTAGAAGATCTTTATCGCTTACAAGCAACAGTCCCACATCAGCAGCACATAGACGATGACTGAAGAGAGGCAGTCTCTCCTCATCCTTTAGAAGAGCAGAAACCAATACACACAGTTGCAGCAGTCACAAGATTACATGTGAACTCACTTAAAATAACACTCCACCATCTCCACATACAGATTAGGTTAAACATAAACGTAGCACACACGTACATCCCATAGTGTATGTGTCATCCATCAACCACTGTCAGAACCCTTATACACAGAAGAGGTTACGGACAGCCTTCAGGATGAACTCCTTTACCAAGTTATTATTTAGGTTAGTTTTCACAGCCTTATACCGTATATGTTCGGAAACTATATAACTGTCAGTTACGAGACAGAAACCATGCAGGAGGAGTTTTCACCCCAGACACATATTACTATTTGTTAAGTTTCATATACAAGAACAACATATCAAAATATCAAAAAGGACTTTAGAGAATTTCCCTCACAAAACCTTCCCCAGTCCGTTGTCCGCTTTTAGGTCCTGCAGAAACACCCACCAACCATCACACAGCCAACTTGAAGGTATAAGTGATATTTAAACAGCCTATTTAAACACAGATACGTTGAGGTTAGTAAGAGTCAAAGGGACATTTGTAGCAAATGTGCCACATGAAGGTTACATGTTTATTACCTGACTCTGACATCAGGGGTGGATCACAGTTTGAGTCCGTCAGAACAGGTGTTTTAATCCAAACCATTTTTTTTCTAACCCTGACCAGGTGGTTTTTGTGCCGAAACACTTTTGTGACAAAAGAGAAATAGAAGAAGAAAAACAGAAACGTTCAGTTTGGTTTTGCAGAAACGTTCTGAGCCAACATTTATTCTGGAGTTTAGGTCGTAGAGTCGCAGTTTGTATCCACTTGTAAAGAACATGTTCATCATGTCAGTCTTCAGTTTATTGATTCCTACAGCTACTGTGACAAAACGACTCTGTCACAAAAACATTAATAATAATCTACTGGATCAAAAATACACATACAGTAACTTGAACGATCAGTTTGGGTGATTACTGAAAGTCTTGTGAATCAAATGTTCTTTGTAACATCTTAACTTCTTCTGAGTGATTCTGATTGATAACAGCTGCCGACTTTTACATCAGACTCAGCCACAAACACTACAATGGGAAAGTCTTAAAATGTTGATCTAAAAATACTTAGAAATTGAATATTTGTCTTTATTTTGGCAAACAGTTGTTGAATAGCTGCACAATATAACTGTGGATGTGATTTAACTGGTTAAAGACATTTTGCTCGACGTTAAATCTGTATGAACCACAGTAAACACTCCTGAAGAAGCAGATTAACTGAGTTACTGATTGTTTAACTTTACTGCAATTACTGTTCAATCAGCTATATTCAATATCACAGTTAAACTAAAGCAAATACAAACAGATAAGCAAAGATAAGCACAGTGTTAGAGAAGCTGGAGGTTAATTTCACTGATTATTATTTGACATCATTTATGCTGTGATTTATTCATGTGCCTGAACATCCAGACTGACTCTTCTTGAAGTTAACGTGGTCTTCTCCAGCGGTGATGATGTGTTTCATAGCACTCAGGATCAGCGAGTCGATGTCGCTGTTGAGGTCGATTTCTTCATGGTAGTTCTTCACAGGGAAGATGCTCGTCATGGGGATCCCCACTCCTGCACTGAACTGCTCCATCTATATAAAATAAAACACGTCTCTGTTCAGATTTGTTCATTTAGAGTTCACCTAGCCAACACTCATCAGTCATTAAAAACATTTGGACCGTGTGACTCATTTTCAGCTGTGATTCCATCTGTTTGCAATTTCATGAAATCAAAAATGAAACATACCTTTTCCTTCATGTACTTGACCCTGTAGACATTCTTTAAATCGTCCATGATTTCAGGACAGACTTCATCAATTTTGGTGACAATGGCCACTTGAGGAATATCTGGAGGAGAACAGGAAACTGTAACTGACTTGAATTCAAAAGGAGCTGGAGAACAAAGTCAGGAACACAAAGCTGAAGTACTTCAGTGAATACTGAGGATGATATTTTGGATGAACCGGCACAGAGTGATGTAACACACCCGAAACACACCAGAGGGATTGATCACTGATCAACGAGGCAGGAAGTAACACAACATGATGCGTGAGGGGATTGAACCTTCAAAATAAAACAGGAAACAGACCAACAGCATGACCCCTGGACTAAACGGGGTACCACATGAGGGGGATTTTATCAAGCAGTGTGACCTGTGACATCTGTAAACAACAACCAACAGACATCTGTTCTCACCCAGAGCACTGGCTTCCATCCTGATGTCCCGAATCTTCTGCACAATTTCGTTTGGCATTTGAGAAACTGCGTTTGCAGGAATGACACAGACCAGAACGTGCACTTTGTCCTTGTCAGCTGGAGACTTGTTATAGAATGGATCATCCTCTGACAACTTCGATTCAGGATTGAACTGAAAAACACATTTTAAAACAAAGCTGAATGAAAGCATCAAAATAATCACATTAATTAATCTTGTGTAAAAACATTGTGTAAATGTACCCTGTAACCGTCCATCACACGTCCCTTCAGAGCCAGATTGACATCGTCCACATGGACACCTTTCCTTGTCTGCAGGCCCATGATGTCATTGAAGACAAAAGGATAGAAGGACTGTGGGTGCTCTTTTGGGATCTTGTAGGTTGTGTACTGTAAATATCATACGAGTAACAGATAAACAGACACAACATTACCGAGCTGGTTCACAGAAAACTGTATTACATTAGTTCTCTGTCCAGTAGATTTGGATTCATTAATTCAGTTTAGTTGCTCTAATTCTATAGATTTGAACTCTTTGAATGATGAAGCATGAACTCCTTGGCTTTGCCACACTGAGTTGTCTGTGGTCCAGTGGCACATTGTGTCAGCTAATCCAAGTTTGTCCTGTTAAAAGTTTAAGTGATCATAGAAAACCCTGAAAACTGTTGATTAACGGACTAAAGAAGCAATAAAATTGTCTTTTTGAACCCCTGAATCTTTTCTTTCTACCAGCCAGTCTCGGATGTGGCTTTTTCTTTGCTACTCTGCCTAGAAGGCCAGCATCCTGCAGTCTCCTCTTCACAAAACATCCTGCACGAATGAGAACAGAGAAAGAATGTGAGAAAAGCGTCTGAACATTTCTTATGACCTTAGTTACCGAGAAGCAGTTTAGTTGCCTCATCTTGAAAAGATCTTAACCACAAGAACTGCAGAAGAGCTGCTCCTCTACAATTTCCTGTTAGTCAATAGTTTGTGTGTGTGTGTGTGTGTGTGTGTGTGTGTGTGTGTTTGCTGATCAATCATCCATTATGTTCAGATTATTAAAAAAGAAGTTGTTGAAGCTCTGCAGGAGGTCAGGTTTTCTGTCCACTGCGGCCTTAAACAGTTGATCTGCAGAAGTTGTGTTGAGTTTTCACAAATGTTGCATCATGAATTATAGTTTTATTGGTGGATTTTTCTGCTCAGAAGGATTTTATCTCAACATTGTTTTAACAGTGTCTTTCGAGAACCCAGAGTTTTGTTATTACACATTATTAATGCCTTCTTTCCACTGCAAAGACAAAACCTGTTTGTACTTTCTGGTTAAATGCAGTTTAATAAATAATAATAATAATAATAATAATAATAATAATAATAATAATAATAATAATGAATAGGGCTGGGTATTGTTAAGAATCTCACGATATTGTTTGAAATGCTTCGATATCAATTCAATATCAAGTAGAAATACATAAGAGTACCACATATTATTTTTAAATAATTATTCATTTAGTTTCATGCCTTATGAACAGCCATGGTATAACTCATAGCATGACAAAACATGACACTGCTTTAACACTGAACTTCAGTGCATGTAAATTTAAATTATGTGTTTCTTTCCTCTTGGAAAATGTAAAACAACTCATGACATTTTGAGTAATAAAACATCAGCTCAATAATACTAGTACATGGTGCGTACAAAAGTATTTTAACAAATGACAGGGTTGTATTAACACTGAACTAAAGTGCATATAACTTACATTATGTATTTCTTTGCGCTTGGAAACTGTAAATAACTCAAAGCATTTTAGGCAAAAAACCCCCCCAAACATCTGAAAATATAACATCAGCACAATAATACCAGTATGGTATACGAAAGTAAAAACACATATGTGCTGTGAACCACAGTAACCATACCAACACACAAACACATGACACGAGTCGCTGTCCCGAAGCCGTACGAAGAGAAAAAGACCGCTGTTTTGGAGTTGAAATCGACAGAGAGAGTGGCTCTTCCATGTGATGGCGACGGACTCCTACGTAACTATTACCTCTCATTTCATTTCTAACGAGTGGGCACTAGTGTCACGGCATACCGTGGTTCGAGCGTGTGTACCATCTTCTTAAAACCCATGTTTTCGCCGACACTGTCCAGCCGCAGGTCCTTGCATATGAAGACGAATGAAGAAGTTATGGTTTGGTCCGTACAGCGCGAATCACACGAGGGTGTTGCTCACAGCGCCCCCACTGGCCAGGGGCTTGAATCGATTCAGAAGATTGCTGAATCGATATTGAATTGCAGGGAAAAGAATTGCGATGCATTGCTGAATCGATATTTTTACCCACCCCTAATAATGAACACCCTTTTCTGTCTGTATATGACAAAACTTGAAAAAATTAGGATGTTATAATTAATCAAAACTATCACAAGTTCTTTATACCTTTTTGGTGAAACTGTCGTAACCGATGTTATCCGCGAGAGCCTGTGTGTACATTCTGCCTTGTAGGACACTCTGAACAGAGTCAATGAAACTGGACTTTCCAGCTCCAGTTGGTCCATGAAGAAGGATCCTGAGCTGCTGACCTTCATCTTGAGGTTTGAAGTTCTTCACAAACTCCAGAGCGCTCTGTTTGTCTCTGCTCAGGGAGGGAAACACTACATTACAGCTCAAGTTAAAGTTCAGTTTAACAGAGTTTCCATTTTCTCTTTGATCCCCAGATGTTAGACCACAGCTGGGACGTTCTGCTCACTGAACAAGGAAAATGTCCCATTGAAGCTGCAGACATACTTACTCCCAGTTTATCTCCCTCCATGGTTCAGGGAAAACTGCCAAACACATGAAACATGTTCAGAAAACACAATATTATAAAAACATACAGTCATCATTAAATTGAGTAAAACTACAGTTTGATTTTGTAACTTACGTGGAGGTGATTTGGAGTGTCCTTCTCCCATGGCTGAAGAATAAAACAGTAAAAGTCCTTGTTAGAAAAGAAGTAAAGTTAAAGACACAATGTGTGAAAACTGGCCACCTGTCAAAGTTTGTGTCAAACACAAAGGGGGCAGCATATCACCAGAGTAACTGCTAACTGCTGCTCACTACTCTCTTAGGTGTAGCTATCTATGGCTTTAGAGACTAGCTGCTGTTAGCATGTTAGTTTACTTCGTCGAGCAGCTGGTGACCTTACGAGCTGACTAGACTCTACCGGGAGTCAGTGCTGGGGAACTGGAGGAGTCTTCATCCCAGTGAGGACTCTGAGAGCGACGCAGGTCAGTGCGAACACAGGGGACACAGTACAGGCCGGGGCTAGCTGGTTAGCCTGCTAACTTCAGTAGAGATCTCTGCAGCACAGTACAGAGACGTCTCTGAGACATTATAAAGGATCCCATCTGACTTCTCATAAGATCTGCCCTGCTCTACCTGGATTGGTTTGCTTTGTTGGTTGTGTTCTTCTGCACTTGACTGTTAACACCCACAGCAGCTCTGGCCAGGTCCGTTTTTCTTACACTTCTGATACAGTGGTGTATGAGCTGTAGTTTGCCTGGTAAACACACCGACCTATTCAGCCTCTCCGGTCTTCTACTGTTCCTCGCGGGATCACTCATTCTTCCAGAGCAGCTCTTTGCAGCTTTATCAACAAACGGAGCAATTTCTGTTTAACATCACCACTTTTCCTGCCTTGTCCTGCCAACAAACCTTCAAGATTCAAGATGTTTATTGTCATATACACAGTGGAAACATAGTTTGCACCGGGCAATGGAATTCTTAATTTGCTAGTTTCCCTTCACACAAAATATACTTAAAAAGAAAAATAGATATAAAATATGTACAAAGAGCAGAATTTGGTTAAACAAAACAGTTAAATATAAGGTGCTGTTTAGCATGTGCAATGTTCGCATACAGCAGAAGGCACTGAAAGACATTGAAATATAAGAATATTGAATATATACATTGGATGTTGAATATTGTTATTGTATATATACATAAAATATGCATTGGATATGTACATAGTGCAAATGTAGTTCACAGTTGAGTATAGTTCACAATATTGAATATAGTGCAAATGTAGTTCCTGGCGTCTGCCAGATGGTAGCAGTGTGAACAGTGTGTGCTGGGCTGTGTGGTGTCCTTGGTGATGTTGAGTGCCCTCTTTGTGACCCGGGTGTTATAAATGTCCTGAACAGTGGCGGCTGCTGGTCTTTTGCTGGACTTTTCCCCACCTTTTGCACTAAATCAATCTTAGGAGCTGACCTGCCCTGCTGTTTAACTCTAACAACATTCATATTATCTGCCATGATGTGCAGCTTGCTAATGCTAGCAGCTGGAGCTGCTGCGCCAGGCTACTGTGAAGTGTGACCGCCTGTGAGTGTGAGTGATCGTGACAAAGTCGCTGGGGATCGGTAAAGTCTCCGGATCAGTTCAGAACAACGGAATGAAAAAATTGGAAAATGCTCCGGTGGATGTTTATTCTTCAAGATCGCTGATTCGCTCATTTAGCTGTCAATCAAAAAAGGATTACGCCTCTGACAGCTCATCCAATCATCATGCAGAAGCTGAGCTTCCAGGCCAGCCCACTGCCCCATAGACCCCCAGAGAAGCTGAGCTTCCAATGGGCGGGACAAAGCCCAGCATTTATCCAATGACCGTCTGGTTTCGCTGCAGTGGAACAACCCGCTCTACGCTTCCCCATTGAAGTCAGTAGAAGCTGAGCGTCCGACTGTGGAAAGCGCTGTGGCGCTGCGGGGACGAATGAGAGGGAAGTTGCGCCGGTTACCTGTGATAAGTAGCTGATTCTGAACAAAAGATGAAGGCTTTCTAGCGCGTATTTAGTCAATGAAATGTACACACAGCAGTACATATTTCACCACTTTTTTTTTTTTTTTTGGTGACATTTTAGGGGAAGCTGAACTTCCCTTGCAGTCTTAGAGCAATCACCACTGGTCCTGAAGTGATGGGAAGGCTACTCCACAGATGTGTTGTGCAGTTTTAATCACACGTTGGAGAGCCTTCCTTTCCTGTACCGTGCAGTCCCCAAACCACACTGTGATGGAGTGGCTCAGGATGCTCTCCACTGTACATCTGTAGAAGTTGCTGAGGAGTTTGGTGTACAGTCCAAATTTCCTCAGCTTTCTTAAGAAGTACAGCCGCTGCTGAGACTTCCTGGCAATGTGCTGGGCGTTGTGAGACCAGGAGAGGTCCTCGCTGATGTGGGTGCCGAGGAATTTAAAGGTTTTCACCCTCTTTACCTGAGTCTCACCGATGTGAAGTGGACTGTGCTGGTCTCTCCTCTTCCTCGGGTCGATAATCATCTCCTTAGTCTTCTCTGCGTTTAAGGAGAGATTATTTGTGTGGCACCAGGACACCAGCTGAGCCACCTCCTCCCTGTAGTCTGTCTCCACCCCACCAGTGATCAGTCCGATGACTGTTGTGTCATCCGCAAACTTGATGATAATGGTATTGCGCTGGGTGGAGGCATAGTCGTAGGTGAAGAGGGTGTACAGAAGAGGACTCAGCACACAGCCCTGGGGGGTCCCTGTGCTCACCGTCCTTACGCCTGATGTCCGGGTACCAGCTCTGACTGTCTGGGGTCTGTCTGTGAAGACATCCAGAACCCAGCTGCAGAGGAAAGGTGTCAGTCCGAGGATGAGGAGCTTCTCAGCCAGTCTGGTTGGGAGGACCGTGTTGGATGCTGAGCTGTAGTCAATAAACAGCATTCGAACATACGTGTCCTTGTTCTCCAGATGTGTGAGAGCTGTGTGGATGGCGGTGTTTACTGCATCGTCAGTGGACCGGTTCCGACGGTACGCAAACTGTAGGGGGTCCAGCGTGTCCGGGATGGTCTTTTTAATGTGGGTCATGATTATCCTCTCAAAACACTTCATCACAATTGGAGTGAGTGTGATGGGACGGTAGTCATTTAAGCAGGTTATGGTGTTTTTCTTAGGGAGGGGCACAATGGTGGTGGTCTTGAAGCAGGTGGGCACAGAAGATTGTGAGAAGGACAGATTGTAAATATCTGTAAGCACCTCAGCCAGCTCCGCTGAGCAGACCCTCAGTTCACGGCCCGGGATGTTATCAGGGCCTGCTGCTTTCCGGGGGTTTGTTCTCCTTAGCGCCCTGCACACCTCAGCTGATGTCACAAGAGTGAAGAGCTCTGTGCTGCCTCTGTTGGTAGAATCCCTCTGTTGGTGTTGAGGGCGTCGAAGCGAGCGTAGAACTCATTCAGCTAATCTGGCAGTGCGCTTTGGCTGGTTGTGACCCCCCTGCTCCGCTGCTGGTAGTCTGTGATGTGTTGCAGGCCCTGCCACATGCGCCGGGGTTCCGTGGTGGTATAGTATCCCTCCAGCTTCACACTGTACAGTCTCGTGGCTTCTCTGATGGATCTACGTAGGTCATATCTGGCCTTTTTGTAGCCTTCGGCATCACCAGAGGCAAATGCAGTGGAGCGGGCATGCAGCATAGACCGTACATCACAGTTAATCCAGGGTTTTTGGATTGGGTATGTTTTGCAGCACTTGTGCTGATGTAACCAGTAACCACTGAGGCATATTCCTCTCAGTCCTACAGTCCTCTCTCACAGCAGCAGTCTTAAACACATCCCACTCAGTACAGTCCTGCAGCACAAGATCAGTCTCTTCGTTCCATACTCTAACAGTTTTACTTACTAGGGGGGCCTGTTTGAGGAGCTGCCTGTAAGATGGGTAGATGTGGTTGGACTGTCCGAAGTGGGGGCGGGGGGCAACCTTGCAGGCGCCCTTCACGTTGCTGTATGCGTGGTCCAGGATATTGTTGTCCCTCGTCGCTCACGTGCTGGTGGTACTTGGGGAGGACAGTCCGAAGGTTGCAGTGGTTAAAATCCCTGCCACAACAAACACAGCATCTGGGTGTGTACTCTTGTGATTGCTGATAGTGTCTTGCAGTAGTCCTAGCGCTGCGGTCCGGTTCACCCGCGGTGGGATGTAAACAGCCAGAATAAACACAGCACTGAACTCCCTCGGTAAATAAAAGGGTCTGCACTTAACCATCAGCACCTCTATGTCCACTGAACAATGTTTCTGAAAGTCCAAACACCATCTGTTTTTGATGTAAACACAGACGCTACTGCCTTTGTTCTTCCCCGAGGCCGATGTGCGGCCTCTGCGGTGTACGGAATGGGTCTGAAGCTGGATGGCTGAATCTGGCATGTTGTCTTTGGTCCAGGTTTCCGTAAAAATCAGAGTACAGCACTCCCTGATCTCACATTGTGTTGTTGTCCTGGCTCTCAGCTCTTCCATTTTATTTTCGAGGGAACGGACATTAGCTAGCAGCAGACTAGGTAGCGGTGGACGTGTAGCTCTAGCCTTTAGCCTAACATGTAGCCCACCTCTCTTGCCTCGTCTCCGCCCTGGTCGCGCTGGCCGAGTGTAGTTGGTGTCCAGGTGTGGTAGAATGTTAAAAAGGTCAGGCTTAAGCTCATTGTGAGCTTTTTCAAAGTTCAAAAGTGCTTCTCTGCTGTACACAATCCTTTCGTGCCAGCACCCTACATTAACTATACACAATAACACTATAATAAATACTTAAAGAAATTGGTGTCGGGTACACTTCGCAAACACGTCTGCCACGCTAGGCGCCATGATGGAGAGCGGGCAAATGGATGTTATTAGCATGAAGTACCAAACAGAGGTGGAGCAGGGCTGGTCTTACAAAAAGTCTGCTGGGATCCATGAAAACGTGTCTTTTGTATAACAACACTGTTGTTTTTTTCATTCTGTTGTGAATGTTCATTTTTTTAAATGCTTTTAACTAAAGTTCTGGCAATACCTTACACATCACACCTTCATATAATAATATTTCAACACAATATTAGATTGTAGGCTCACAGTGGCTGTAGCCACGGATGACAAAACAACTCAGTATCCTGCAGAAGAGCACTTATTTCAGTGAAAACTATAAAACCTGATAGCTTTATATATTTATTATTACATCATTTTGAGGTAAAATGGTAAAAAGAAAAAAAAAACAACTCACATTATGTCTGTGCCATCAGTGTGTGAATGGGTGTTGCCACGTATGTAAAGCACTTTGAGCAGCCAGCAAACTCTCTACTCCTCAGATTTTGTAAGTACTATATAAATTCAGCCCATTTACCATTTTTACCGTGATGTCTGTCATGCTAATTGATTTCTTTTTCAAACCCCATTTTTAAAAACCCCAGCCAACATGACACATTTGGTCATATTGTTGTCAGTTCTTCTTTCATCTATTCCATTCTGGAATAATCACTATGAACAGCAACGGCACAATTAGGAAGAACAAATTGTTACACATGTTATGATTAATGTAATAGAAACTTCATACCTGTGTTGTTGTTGACACTGGAACAAAGTCAGACTGAATGTGAATTTCAGACGAAGCATTATAACTCATGCAGTCAACAGTCAAATCATAACAGTCAGACACCGGAAGAGAAGTTAGAGAACCACACACCACAAAGATTTCCTCTTCACAGTTATCTGTGTGAAGAACTAAACTCTCACACGACTGCACTGAGACTGATGACAGTGACAGTTTGAGTGAGACTCAAAGTGAAGATCAGACCAACACATGACTGTTTACGCCTCATTAATGTTTAAACTTAAACTAACTGCAGTCGCAAAGTGAATCAGGAAATAATATGAATAATAATCTGAATACGAACAGATGAGACGAACAGCTCCATCTGCTGATGACAAGAAGTACAAACACAAATCTAAACTCAGCTGAACATAAATCATATTTAAAACAACCTTCCACAGATTAAATACATGAATATATTTTAATATAAACCCTTTTAGACCACATGTGGGGTTCTACAAACCACATACTGTGTACAGTATACCCTCCATACAAAGAGCTGTAGGGATAATGTATTTTTGTTGCTAACTGAAGTTAGCGTCACTCTGGTTCCTCTGTGGGATTGTTGAACTGTTATCTGGAATATTGCCAAAAATAATCTGTGTCAAACACAAGTTTCTGATCCTTCCAGGTTCTGTTGATCCAGATAATCTCCACAGATGAACACCACTCTGTGATGTCTGAAGCTAAATTAAATGTGTAGCAGTAAGAAGCTAATGTTAGGCTACAAACAGACAACATCACGGTCACATGACTTAAATGTCTCCACCACTAAGAGTCTAACTGCACAATTACTCTACAGGTTTCCTATAAACTGATCAGTGTACAAGTTGTAAAGTCAGAGTTAGAACAGATCCAAACCACCAGACCACACAGCAGCTTCACTCCTCAGGCTGTAAATGTCAATTCATTTTTTAAATCTTTTGTTGCATGATGAGAAAAATTAATCTTGGAGCTTGAATCATTCAGCCAGAGTAGCTGACAACTGCTGCTCTCTATTCTTGGCTGTGGCTAGCTACTATTAGCTTATTAGCTCATGGGATAGTTAGCCGCGGAGCCAGTGGCCCTAAAGTTTGTCTGGACTGGGACCTCAGATCACAGGGGGAGTCGGGCCCAGCTGGACTGGATTTGGTGTAACAGTGTGGAGATGATACAGCAGCTCTCTATGAGTCCAGGGACAACACAGCAGCCAGGGACAAGAGAGGACAGAGAGAGAGAGTCAGACATCATCAGCGTATAGAGTCAGAATCTTTTCACGTTACTCTGTGAACTGATGAGTTATTTGGACCGAACCAGAGGTGACTGTGGAGACAAACCAACACTATTCTGGTTAGTTTGATTCAGTTTGTGTCCAGTTTGAATGAAAAGTTCAGTCAGAGAGAGAAACTTGAGTTCAGACGGTGGACGGTTGTATTTTTCTGTTTATAATGAAAATAGGAGTCAAAATATTTCCTTTCTTCACATTTATGAGTTTATTTTGTTGACTTGTTAGACTCAGTAGTAAACTGGCTGTTTTTTAATCTCTGTAACACACAACAGGGATTTCTCTGACAAAAAATCAACGCTGTTGTTTCTTCACGCTGTTCATAATGTTGTTTCATCACTTAATGTTTTATTCTCACAGTCATATCTTACAAACTGCTCCTAAACTAAAACCTTTGAGATGATTACTGATACAGTAAAGAGTCTGGCTAAGTAGGGATGCCAGTTTTTTGATAAGCTGACACCAATTAACCCGTAACCGTTAATTAGTGAGGAGAAACAAAAAGGAAGATGTTGTGAAGCGTCGGGTCATGGCCGTGCTGTCTGTACGTACCGGAGACGCTCTGAGTGAAAAAACAGTCGACCTTTCAGTCTTTCGCGTTGCAAAGATAACCGCAGGAGACACTGCATCTGTTTAAGAGTGAAGAAACAAACCTGTTCAGAAGAGGTACAGTGAGTAATAACAGAGTACTGATCTGCACGAACCATCATTCGTAGGAGAAAACATACGTAGAAAAAGAAAACTTTATTCCTTCATTTTGTTTATAATTGAGACATGACAGCAGAAAGAGTTGTGCTGATACTAGAGCTTCATATTCTCGGGACACTCTGACGATCACAGTATAAGTTAAGTTTATAGAGAACAGAACCAGACTTACAGTATTGGTAGGTGGCCATCTGCCTTGACCTAACCTTGACCATATACAGAGCATCGGTGACATCGGTGAAGTCAGATGTCTACACAGAGCTCAAAAGATTCTAAAAGAAGACAATTACCCACAGTCTGTTCACCCTGCTGCCACATGGCAGAAGTTCCAAACCACCAGACCACACAGCAGCTTCACTCCTCAGGCTGTAAATGTCAATTCATTTTTTAAATCTTTTGTTGCATGATGAGAAAATCTTGGAGCTTGAATCATTCAGCCAGAGTAACCGACAACTGGTGCTAGCTATTCTTGGCTGTGGCTAGCTACTATTAGCTTATTAGCTCATGGGATAGTTAGCCGCGGAGCCAGTGGCCCTAAAGTTTGTCTGGACTGGGACCTCAGATCACAGGGGGAGTCGGGCCCAGCTGGACTGGATTTGGTGTAACAGTGTGGAGATGATACAGCAGCTCTCTATGAGTCCGGGGACGAGAAGACACGGCAGGCAGGGACACAGAGAGGACACAGAGAGAGAGTCGGACATCATCAGCGTATAGAGACGAAGATCTGAAGATCACAGTGAAGGTGAAGTTTATCGAGAACTTAAACGTAGACAGTGTCATTATTCTGTATCCATTACATTATGAAATTCATATTTAGCTCATAATGACACATTGACTCAAAAATAAGTTGTCTATTTAAGCAATGGAAAGACAAAATGTACCACAGACCCTAATAAACAACATATTCTGTTTCATTAAAGAATAAATCAGGAGCTCAGTGAGGTTTTCGGTCCAGACCTGATTTTATTTGCCGACAGATAAAAGCACATTCTGTACGTGAACACATGGATCATCTGTGCTCAGCTGGTCCAGATCAATTACATTCAGATCGTTTAAATTAATATTGAACAGTTTAAAGACACTACATCTGTGATCGTCATCCCTTTTAACTCTTTATATGATTCATCAGTAATGTGGATTTGTAAATGGGGTTAATTCTGTCCAAAAAACTTAAAGAACCTTGACACAAAGTTTGAACAAGACAAAAAATGTTTCAGCAGAACTGTTATTATCTTTGTGTTTTACAGTCTTTGTCTCGTCTCTGTGCAGCTGTCAATGTTACGTCCACTAAAAGTGTTTTTGTCTCTGAGGCTGAGGTCTTTATTCTGACATCCATCAACACCCACCGACTGCGTTTTGGGTCCGGCACGTCGCAGCGCTGCTGGACAGCTGGAGTTGTGAAACCGAAGAGTTCCAGCAATAATTACATAATCATGTGCAACCTCAGTTATACGTATGTGTATAAACACAACAACACCAAGTGTTGTTTTTTTAGATTTTTTATCTGTGTTTTATTCTGAAAATTAACCGGATGTCACGTTGTTGTTTTGGCGTGTGACTTCCTGTCTGTTCTGTGCTGAATTTGGCTGGATTGATGTGCCATAGTCTGGCATCAGGCAGAAATAGAAGCCTTACGTATCTGCTACTGAAGAGTCCGGAGCTGCAACAGAGCAGATACGCGACGCAGTGGAGCCGGTGGAAGCTCGGCTGCCGTGGTGGATCAGAAACGGACCGAACACGGATCTGGTGGAGTTCAGGGGTAAGAGTCTGACAACATCACAGAAATGATTCCTACAGAGAAACCTTTTGTTAAATAATGAATAACGATCCTTCTTGTCTTGTTCAAGCAGAAGGCTCACTCTGTGAGCAGTTGCAGGACGACAGCGGTGGAAACATGAGTCAGAGTTGTAGAGATAAGAGGAGTTTGAAGTTGACCTCGAGGAACTGAAGCTGAATGTTTCACTAATTTTGACAATCGTGAACGAGAATTGAGTTTCTGGTTACAAAACACCCTCAACGTACAGTCGAGCTCATGCAACCACTTCAGACAGGGTACATGCTAACTGTTAGCTCAGCAGCTCCAGTGAAGACTTGTTAATAAAGGTGTAAATCTGGTCTCAATATACTTACTCAATATATAAAACTCAACTCATAAAACTCAAAACTTAATCTAATTTAAAGTTAATGTAAGTAACTTAGTTTCAAACGAGTGATTTACTGAGTCTGGGTGGGATTTATCTGATTATGCTAAGCTAACAAGCTATACAGCCACTTAGTTTGACATTTGATGATTTGTAATTTGAGGTTTATTTCCAGAAGGATCTTATTATTTCACTAAAAGGTTTCTGCAGGAACAGTTTCTGTAACGTTGTCGTAACAACATCAGACAGTCGGAGACAAAAACACTTTGACGGTCGCTCCAAAGGATCAAACTGCAGCTGTCAGATGAGGCGAACTACTGCATCGATTACACAAACGTTTGATACGTATGAATCATTTATGAACCAAAACATGCAAATAAAAGGTTTAAATATACCGGAATTGCCCTTTAATGACAAAAGAAACAATATTGATTCCCAGATTTTTAAACATCAACATGAAGGTAAAGATACATATTTTTTTTAATTGACTTGAAATAATTTATTAATTTTATTTTGTAACTTGTCAGAAGGAAATCACTTCACATGATGATCAGATGGAGGGAAAATAAATCAAAATAAGAAACGTGAAAGACAAAATAAAGCTCAGAGCTGTTGCAGAAGAACATTCGAGTGATGACTTTGGGTTCAGAAAGTGTTCGTCCTAAAACTTCAGCTGTTCGTCCTAAAAGCAGCAAAAAGCAGGAACACAGGACACATGAGTTCTTCTGTTCGCGTCTTGTTTTTGTGCCTTTTTTAAAGAAACACAGAACTATATTATTTTCTAGCTGCTGAAGTTTTCTGGTGCCTGAAAGCTTCGTGTCTGTTCTTGAAGAATCGCAGCGTCCGGCTGACGAGTCGACTCTTAGTTTTCACCTCCATGTGTTTTTTTGCAGGTTAGAGGACAACCGCCCACCGAATGTGCACAATACTACAGACTGCTCCGTCTCCGTCTCCGTCAGTGACATCCTGCAGATGACTGGATGTCCTTCTCGTGCAGCTGGAGGAGGGTGGAGGAGGTGGAGGGTGTGTGCAGTGTGCATCCAGCCGTGCTGAGAGGATAATGGGAAAGCAAAGAGCATCATTACCTCTCTCCACGCTGCGCTGCACCTCTCGCCTCCCTCCGGACCGCTGCGAAAGACGGAGCGGACGTCGTCGTTCTGACGCTTCGGATCAGGACTCGCTTTGAGTTTTTATAAAAAATCAGCCATGTTTTTATTGCTTCAGTGTCTCAACGATGGACTGCAGTTGAGCTGTAAGCAGCATCTAAAGCACAGACAGCATGCAGCCAGAGGACGGCCTACGGGCCAGTTCAGAGCCGGCCCAGAGCTGACGTGACGGACGGAACCAGTCGGGTTCTGTGTCTCTAAGACGAGCTGAACGTTTGTTGGGTTCCTTTATAGATCACTTCTTATAATAATCATAATTTAAGATTCACTCCAGTATTTTGTTGTTGTGCTCTAAAAGCTCAATCATTTTCTTTCTGACATAATCTACATTTATTAAATACGCTGCTGACTGATCTTTATTTTCCTATTTTACTTTTAAACATGTAGAAATGTTGGGTTTGCAACAAGCTTTGGAATTTGAGGTTGAAGAGTGAAAACACAAATACGTTTTCTTCAATATTTTAAGTTTCATATTTTTTTTTTAACTTTATTTAATTTTGAAAAGGTTTTTCTGTTCTTCATCTGATCTACGTAACGTGTCTGCAAACACAACAAACAGAAAACTAGTTCAGTAACTGTTGTTTGGTTTCTCTTTCTTCAGCACAATCTAAGCTAGGCTACCTGATTAGCATTAGTGCAGATTTGTAATTGTACTCCGATCTGACATATTTCAGGTCATGTAAATATTCTTAAAGGAACAGTTCACACGAAAAGTTAAATTCAGAACGAGATGTTTGATTGTTTCTTTGTGCTTCTTGATTTTTTACTTGATATATAAAACTTGACTCATAAAACTCAAACTTAATTTAAAGTTAAAGTAAGTAAGTCAGTTTCAAACGAGTGATATACTGGTCAGATTTATCTGATTATGCTAAGCTAACAAGCTATACAGCCATTTAGTTTGACACTTTGAGCATCATGTTTTTACACTTCAGTTTAATTGGGTCAATTATTTTGCAAGCGAACGTAAATTAGTGACAACCGTCAACCATATATAGTTCATGTTTGTCGTCTTTATGAATAAATGATAAATGTTTCTGCATGAAGAAAAAACTCATTTTAAATTACATTTCATTTGAACTATTCTTATTTTAAATTCTGTCGTATTTTGACAGTATTATGTTTTTAAATTAACTTATTTCATTTTAATTTCTGGGATTTGTCCGATGTGAACCTCGATGCTCAAAAACTTTTTTTTTTTTTCAGCTATAACTAAATCATAAGTGTAACTTAAAGTTACAACACATCATCTGTGTTTTATGCTGTTTTGTGTGTAATTATTATAATATAAATCTTCATCACTTTCTTTAAATTGGACCTTTTTTCTTCTGCAGTTTGTTGGTTGAATCGTCACACAGCTCTGGCCCGGCCCGGCCCGAACACCAGTTAACAGCCGGACAGCGATGGCTTTCAGTCCCAGGCAGAGCTCAGATGATTTTTTCTATGATCAGCAGGTTCGGCTCTTTGTGTTTTGTTCTTCGGCTCTTTGTGTTTTGTTCTTCGGCTCTTTGTGTTTTGTTCTTCGGCTCTTTGTGTTTTGTTCTTCGGCTCTTTGGTTCGGGGAAGCTGCAGCAGTCGTTAAAGGATTTACAGCGTTTGTCGCCGGTGGTTTCTTGTCCTTCGCAGAGCTCCATTCCTCTGCTCTTCGTCTCGTTCGGCTGAATCCACAATCAGTTTTTTTCTGACATTTGGTAATTATTCCCCCTCAGCCCACCTCCTCCTGTCAGAGAGCCAGAAAGCCTCAGCTGTAAACGCCACACATCGGCTCTCAGCGGCGAGGGTTAAACATACTCCTGCAGGCTGTAGCTGTCCCTGATGTCTTTCGGAGGGAGTTTGGACGGAGACGAGTACACTTTCTGCTCCTGATCCTGTCCAGGTTTCTCCTGAGGAGGTTTCTCCTGCTTCACTCCGTCCATGTGCAGATGAACCTTCCTGTTTTGCCTGTTTTTCGGCTGCCTGCGCTCCGTCTGCAGAACCCGCCTCCGCTGCTCGTCCCGGTGCGTCAGAGTTCTGTCCGGGTCAGCTGGGGAATCGATAGTCCGGTCGTCCTGTCCTCTTTCCGGGACACGACAAACAAAAAATGACCCCTCCGGCCAGGAGGAAGCCAGCGGAGATAAACGTCACGCACAGAGCTCCTCCAGGCTGATATTTACTGCTGTCCGGCAGGTCGGTGGTCAGGAAGGCGGTGATGACTTCGTTGGTGAACCAGGACGCGGGGACCAGGCACAGGAAGCTGGCCAGGACGAAGCAGCCCCCTGCAGCGATGGCCGTGTGCCCCTTCGCTCGGTGGCTGCCCCCCAGCGGGTACATTTGAGCCCCAGGGAGGCGAGGCAGAGACCGAACGCCGCCACCAGGCAGGACAGAACCATGGCGGCGCGTGTGGTCTGCAGATACGCCGGCAGCGACAGCATCGAGTTCTTCATGGTGCAGCTGAAGACGCCGGAGCTGTACCAGACGCAGTCCATCCACAGACCCTGCATCTGAGAGATGGGGGTCATGACGCTGGACCAGGCGTTGATGCTCACCTTCCAGTTGGGCAGCAGAGTGGCCACGGTGGTGCCGAGGACGCCCAGGAGCGCCAAGGCGAACGCCAGGATCTGAATGGCGGCGGACAGCATGGCTCAGCCCCCCCGTCCAGCTCTGGTCCCTGTTGGGGCGGCGGCGGCGGCGTCCTGAACAGGTCCTGACAGCAGATAATTCCTCAGCGCTGCTCCAGCGAGCTGCAACCAGAGCAGAAATGAGAAGTGAAGTGAGCGTGACGGACGCACAGCTGAGGCTGCTGCCGGCGCTCGCCTCTCCGGCTGTGGTGTGTGTTTGTGTGGGCTGATTGCCTGCATTAGTTTCTCTGCAGCTGATGTGGTGATCATTGACACTCAATTATGTCCATTTAAAGCTGCAGCGTCTCCGGGGATTACTGCAGGAGACACCAGCGCAGAGGGAGAACTAACAGCTCTGTTGGACTGAACTTACTTCTCCTCGTCTGCAATCTCACCTCAGCACCTGCAGCCGGAGCAGAACGGTCGTGGGTTCAGGTGGAGCGTTGAGTCCTACCTGTGTTGAGCCTCTGGCAGCGTCTCCTCAAGTGATTCCTGAGGACGGAGCAGAGAGAAGCCGTGTGAATGAAAACACAGTGTGTGTGGGTTAACAGCCTCTAACTACCGCTCTGACGGCGTCTCCTTGGCAACTGTACATACAGTTTCATCCCGTTCTGGTAAAGATGCAGCAGGAGTCCCGTTTTTATTTCTCCGTGAGCTCCAAACCTTCGTACGAACAAAACTGACCGAGCAGGAAACAGGTTTTTGTTTCCAACCTGAAGGTCACCGCCGGCTCTGCTGAAGGAGCCGCAGAGCAGCGTTCTTATCTGATGAGTTGATGGCGAGTGCGACTGAGCCGACAGACGATTCTCCGACCACACAAAAGCAGCCGTTTACCTGAAAATGATTGTTTTTGACCGTTTTCTTTGGACGATTGTGTTTTCGTCTGGTCGCTCCGTCAGATAACAGTCGGGAAGAGTTTTACGGGCAGTTTGAAAAATGCGGCGTCTCCTAAAACTGCTCCTGAACCTCGTTACTGATTATTACTGATCATATCTGCGGTCAGAGACCTTCGCTGCTCCGACGGGATCATTCGTGCTTTTAAAACAATCAGCGTGCACCGCCGCTCTGTCATTTTCCTGGTGTTTGGTGATTAAACCGCTGAGCTGTTCTTTGTCCAGCTGCAGTGTGAATCAAGGTGTCGCCCGTCATGTGACTGTGTGAAGAATCGCCCTCTGCAACACGGTGATAAGCGCCCGCAGCCCGCCCACCCATCCGGCTGCGATGGGACCCGGCAGTCAGCCGCTGGCAGCCTGTCATTACCATAATCCTCCAGTCTGAGCGTTATCAGCCTCAGACCTGCTCCGACACGAGCAGCTTCAGCACACTGCAGACAATAAACACACATTTTCTCCTCGTTCCAGCAGCTCTGTGGGAAAAACGCCACCTTAAAGTCCGTGAGCTTCATGTGAGCGTCAACGCGGCTTAAAGAAGAACTCACAACAAACACAAACTCAACGGAGGCGACGTTTCCCACCAGAGACGCAGAGCGGTGAGGTCATCCTGCACGAGGACGCACCGGGGCTTCACTGCAGCAGATTTCTGATGGAGGTTCTGAACTGTGGTCGGGTCAAACAGAACCTTTATTTAGCTTCATGTACGACCCATCGGGCCTCGGTCCGGACACGTGAGAAACAGAAGCAGGTCAAGTTGTTTTACGTGACGTCGTGTTGGATGTTCGAAGGCCTGAAGAGGTGAAAATGTTCAGTTTCACAAGACAAACTGCACGATTTGATCCAAAGTAAGACAAATTCAATCACTTTTAGATTCTGGTGACTTCTTAGAACGAGCTCTCTGACATTCAGACAAATAAAATCCTGGTCTCTCACCAACATTTACAAAAAGACAGATGTAAAAACGAGCGTGGCGTCTGCAGAGTGATTGATCCTGATCAGATCATTAATTAATCCAAACCAGCAGGAATGAATGGGACATTTATAGTTAATAAAAATAAATGATTAAACATTATTTCTTGTAAAGTCGCTCCTGATGGTTTAAACTTTTACGATGACGTCACGAGTGTTCAGGGGAATCAGATGAACTGGACGTCAGACCGGAGCGAACAGACTCGCTCACATTAATCCGACATCAGTTCAGAGTCGAAGAAAAAGATTCGTTCACAATCAGCAGTCACGCTGCAGCGGAGAGCAAGGGCTGCTGGGAAAACTCTCTGCTGGTGCGTTCAGGGACGCTCTGACATCTGAGATTTAACAGTTTTACATATGTTTGATTTTTGTTTTTACTGATGAGAGACCGTTAAACCGTTAAACCTTTAAACCTTTAAACGAGAGTTATTTTAAAAATAACACAACTGATGAAAATGTCTCCAGAGTTTAATTTAAAGAATAACTCGTGTTTTATTCGTTATATTAATTTGTCTGTTGTTCAGAGTGACAGTCGGCCTCTGAGGATAAACAGCTCGATTTCTATAAAACATTTAAGTGATCAGACTTTTAGCAATTATTATTATTATTACAATTTAACAACAATTATTTTTAAAAAGAAAGAAGCAGAATAACTTTGATAAAAAACTGACTGTAGATGATGTTTCCATCATTTCATGTCCTGCAGACAAACATCAGCACTGAACTTCATGTTTTTGGGGACAAGTTTAAATAAATATTAATTATTAATTATTTTTTATAAAAATATATTTAAAAAAAATATTTATATATTAATTATATTATATTATATATTATATAATTATATATTAAATATATATTTTTATTGCAATTTTTTTTTTTATTTAATATTTTGGTTTTAGTTTAGTTCCATCAGAAGATTTCCAGCAGCTCCGGAGTCTGAAGACACATGAATAATAATTTGAATTATGAGCAGGTCATAAAATGACACAGTTAAAAAACAAAGACATATTTTGTTTTGCTTTTAAATGATGTATAATCATATTTAATACTGACAGCTGTCCTGTCAGAGCTGCTGATGGTTTGGATTAAAGCGTCTTTTACATAAAAATGTCATTTATAATTTTACGTTTGTTCTCCGTAGATTTCAGGATTTTTGTCGGGACACTTCAAAGATCTCAGTGTGACATTTCAGAAGCTGATAATTGATTTTAAAATAAGAATCAGTCGTTTGAATCGGTTGATTTATTCAGAGACGAATCAGAACGACCTGCTGGTGTCGGACATGAAAACAGCGGTCTGTTCCTTTAAGTCGTGTGTGTAATAACTCATGTTGAGGTGCTGCAGTGTGTCGGACACACACACACACACACACACACACACACACACACACACACACACAGTGCGCAGTGTGTGTGAAGCCTCTGGAGGTTTGACGCCTGCAGGCCTCCGTACGTTTGAACCACATGAAGGACAAACTGAACGTGTTTCTTTGTGTCGACAGTTTTTTTTATTAATTCTGTTTGATTTTAATGTTTTTAATTTCATGACATTTGATCAGAAGAGAGGAGAATGTTTCGAAGCAGGTTTTAATTTACATCTTTTCTCTTTTTGATATTTTAATATTTTTGTTGTTTTGATATTTAGTTTTATGTTATTATAATTTAAAGATGTTCGTTTTTTGTTTGTTGTGTTTTTTTTAATTCATGATTAAGATGTTTGTTGGTTTACTGTTTGTTAATTTGTTGTGGTTGTTTAATTTTGTTTAATAATTCATATTTTGTTTGTTTAATGTTTAAATATTTACTCTGGTGTGTTTTTTTTAATTTGTGTTTTATTTTTGTGTTGTTTTATTTTAGGTTTAGTTTTTTTGTTGAATCTTTAATTTTGTTTTCTGTTCATTGTTTTTGTTTGTTAATTTTGTTTTTCATCTGATTGTTGTTTAAATTATTTTTTGT